>CABFWB010001150.1:48951-72406 GCA_902151455.1 Timema bartmani | reverse complement strand
GCCAAACAAGATAGACCAGAGGGGGAGTAATTGAGGGGTGGTCAAAATAGAACTATCAGTAGTCCAAATAATATCAGGGGTCTCAAAATGCTTAATCCAACATTTCACTCAATGTAAAAAGGCTGAATATTTTTTCAGTATCTGATTCAAAATTCCAGTATATTCCAGTATTTCCTGTATCAAAAATAAAACCAGGTATATTTTCAGTATTTCCAGTATTGGTAGACACCCTGGTTACTTGTACTAGTATTTAAACTCCCCTAATGCACCCCTCTATTGGCTGTCACCCGGGATGAACCACCTCCATGCCACTGTCTAGAAGCAGTATGCCATTATCAACCTGTAAGTTCCGCAGTGGGTGTGTCGGCGGGCATGCACGATTCCTTACAATCGATAAGCATTCAATATTTTATTGATTTGCATTCACATTTTATTTGATCTAATATAGCCTACCTACTACAATATTTTTAAACGTACACACCTTGGTTTCTGGCCCTGGTAGTGCCGGACCTGATACTATAGTTCCAATAGCCCACCCCTCACGGTGGTCCTGCTTGGGTGTATCACTCTTCATAGCAGTACAAGTAAGAATAGGTTTGCTTTGACTAATGTTGTTTTAAAATACAATTAAAAAAAAAAAAAAAACTAATTATAATTTTAACATACTTTAAATTTAAGAGTTAACATATAATTTAATTTAAGCACAAACTTATCCAAATATTTATTCCAGTTTTTTTGTAAGTAAATAAATGGCCTTCATTCTTTTCCAAAAAAGATTTTTATTTGCATTGCTCTAAGCAAACATAGGTTCATAAGAATACTTAAAAATAGTAATATACATTTTTTAGTTGTATTCACAGCTCAAATATAGGATTTTTATTAATTAATTAATACACTTTGATCAATTCCTTTAAAGAAAAACCCTTAGATTAGATCTCAATTTACATAGGTGAATTCCTATTGTAGGTATATACTAAGGGTGTAAAAGCCCAATCTTAAATTTAAAGTAAAGCTAAATCATAGTTTAAATATTATTTTACCGTGCATATTTATAAAACTTTGGACAATCAACATAATGCACAATTTTTTTTTCAATAATCACATCTTACTTCCTGTTCAGGCTATTTACATAATGATAATCACTTTGGTGGGGTAGGGATGAAGAAAGAAGCATTTCAGAGTTAGCCTAGTTGCATTTGTGTGGAAGGAGAATGGGAAAACATTTAGGAAAAAGCACCCTCAGTGGACCAGACTGGTGTTCGAACCCCGATATCCCCGTCATCAGCAGGTCAGTCTATCATGAAAGTGACGCCTTAAGACCTTTTGGCCACTGAAGCAGGTAATGTTTTATTGCAAAAATGTTTAGCATACTTTCTTAGTCTAGTTTGATAAATCAAGTTATTATCATTACATGCAATTCAATTTCTATGGATTGTCTCATGAAAACATTCATTTATAATATATATTCCGTCTACCCTGAAGGGTAGCAGCCTTACCTTGACTGATTTCACCATGGTGTAGCTTATAATATAGTATCATAGCATAACCAATCAAGTTAAGACTGCTAGCTTTAAAAATAAACAGGGGGTACATATTAGAGAAAAAAACCCCACTAATAAGTATTTTAACAATAAATCCTTTACTAAGGTCTAATCTTACAATGTCCCATTAAAGTCCTCGTAACTTAACTGTTCATAAAGTATAACCGTTGGTTAAATTTGGTGTTGCGTTTTACAATACTATTTTGATGTGCTCGTCAAGTTACGGATTGGCGCCTTCCATTAGTTTTTATCATTAAGCTTCTCAGAGCACTAGATTTGTTCCAAAGCTTTTGGTTGGCTTAATTTGAACCAAAAGATTGTAAGTAACTATTTAAATATCTGTAAAGTTATGGAGTTGCTAGGAAAACAGATTAAAGTATAATACATATTTATTTTGATGTTCATAACACTTCATGTTATTCACTAATCATATTCATACATATAAGTTTATAATATATAAAGCTTTTTTCTATGGGTATACCTACTCTGTTTATTTTAAACATGTGTGTATTTTAACGCTATTTTTTAAGCTTCAAAATAATTAAATATCTAAACAGTAGAGTCATAGTCAATTTTTAAACACACAATTTGATATTCAAATAAAAACCACCCTTAATTAACCATGGGCGTGTACTGGAGGGGAAAAAGCGAAGAATAAAACACGTCCCATATTAGACATTCAGGCCTACACATAATAAATTACAAGATTATAAAAACATAGGTAGGCCTACAGCTATTGCCAATTACTAATAGCTATTGACAACAAATGACCACTCCGAATTGCGAAGTGAAACCATTGAAAAGAATGTACATATTTTGTATTGGAAAGAAGATCATGAAGAGCTAAGCCAAAATAGATGTAATTTAAGTCGATACCAGGAATTAAAAACCTCTGCTCCGCGTCGTACCACGACTTACAAATCACCCTATAAAAACTTGCCCAAAAGAAACGTTGGCATTCCAAACTAAACAGCTAAGTATATTTAATAGAAGGAATAAATTCGACACAGTTATTTTATTATAATCTCGGTGTTAAACTGGGGGTAATTTGTTAAAAAAAATAATCTAAGTGATCAGGATTTGAACACGAGTCAACTTAAAAGTATGCTTAAAATAATAATGTAACCTCACTTGAATAATAAAAATTCCCATAAAACAATATGGTGGAATGTTTGGATGTTAACGTGGACATTAAAATGATAACCAGAAGGTAGACTTTATGTTAACTTTACAAACACTTTAACAAGGACGCTAGCTCTAACCGAACATTGTAAACTCCAAGTAGTGGTCGTTATCGCTTAGACTTATGTTAAGCCCTAACGAATAGAATAACATGACAATGTAAGATTGGGCCCAGGGAAGCATTGTAGTTGTTGAAGCCAGAATTGATTTAAAGACAGAAGTTAAAGCTGATGAATACTCAAAGCTAAGTCTTAGTTTTCAGAGTTTCACAAATTCCTATAGTATATAAACAAATGCAAATTTCTAAGTACCATTATATTTATGAGTGGTACAAAATATTAATAAACACATAAAGATGGAATCCAAAGCTGGCCCTTAATCTGACCCTTATTGCAGTTTCATGAAAAACATTATATAGTTATAATGTTTATATGTTCTTGTATTTACCACTACCTAGCAGCAAAAAGCAAACTGAGAAATGTTGGTAGTATTGTCATTAAAGGTATCACACTACTGATTGAGGCAGAACATGGCCTAAGGCTGGCCAGCATATTCTCGTAATTGTGTTTCACATCCTTCTCACGATGCAAGGATGCCAATGTTTCCAACCTGTCGCTCGCATCCTAACCACAGACAAAAATAAATAAATAAAAATAACACTTAGTAGGTTCATGCACATATATATCATCAATATAAGTTACTTTATAGAGAAACTTCATCAAGATGACATTTAAATGGTTACTACAAACTTAAGAGCAGATCAGTGTTGAGTCAAGATAGAAAGTGTTTAAGACATCATGTAAAGGTGACACTTCAGTGTGCACTTGGTTATAATTTACTGCTAGTTAGTAAAATTTGATAAAATATATGACTAATTTTAACAAAAATATATTTGATTTTGAAAATTTAAAACTAATTATTTGCTGTAGAGTTTATACAACAATACCTAGACTTTCGTCACTTCAATTTTTTGTTGGATTTAGAATATAATGTTTTCAAATTTTGTTGTTTGCTTAGATTTTTCATTGCATGTTTTCCACCCCTGCGCGCCATCTTGTGTCTTTAATCATTCAGTCTTTGAATAGATGATTTTCAATGTGTTTGGTTTTTATTTATTTATTACTATATTTTATTTATTCTTATGTTTATTTATGTTTATATGTAGTTATTGCACGCCTTTGGCGGCCCAAATGCATTTGAAAGATGGAGTAAGCAAAGTATGTAAGTTTAAATCTAATCAATATTTTTCACTTCTCCATACTATTTATTTATAGAAAAAAATAAAAGAAAGAAGACATATACCATAAGCCTTTAATTATCAGTGTTCTCATCTAGTGTATAGTATGAATACAATATATATTACATTTTTGAGAATACAGGCAAATTTTGTTGCAACGATTTTGATATCATTTCAATGGTTTAAATTAGGAGGGATAGCCAGCACACTTACCTCGGTGATGCTGGAGTAGAAATTGATGTGTTTGTGTTTTTTTTAGTGTTCTATCTAAACAATTTCTACTCCAGTATCATCAAGGTAAGTATGCTGGCTATCCCTCCTAATTTAAACCATAATTTAGCCTAGTGCTCTATTCCAAATAACCTTGATATCATTTCAATGTTTTAGGTATTAGTATCATTTTATCAGTGTTGAAACTATCAATCACAAGAGAGACAGCTGTAGATTAAATTACTACTAAAAGTGTTCATTTTATAAGTTCCTATTTATGTGTACTATCATTCTTCACTTTCTTTTTTTCTTATTTCCTACTGAAGAGTTTTGATATATCCAAATCTATGTATAGGGATTGAGTGGTAACAACTAATTTTCTTCAAAAGGCAGTAACAGGCAAAACTCTTTGTCCAGTAGCGCAAAGTGTAAGCTGTGTTCCTCTTTTCATTATAAAAAGTCATATTGTGTTTGTTACTTTCATTTTATATCCCTCTTTCATGAACGTTCGTCTATGTATAGTAACAAAAGTAGTTTTAGTATCTTTTGCAACTGTCAGATAATATTTATTCCTATTTTGTTCTTACTAGGCTAGGTACTCACACTGAAGAGGACATCGCTCCTGTCATCAAACTTTCCGAACATCTGGAACATGCTTGGCTGTTTCATCTGCTTTCCAAAATAGTTTTCCAGGTTGAGAAATGTGAGGTACAGCTCTTCACGACGCACACTGGACATGTTAGACTGCACTAAAACCTGCAACGCAACACCAAACATGTTTCTGTATTTAAGTGAAATATTACTGCAACTTAAGTATAAAACAAAGACTATGGAAAGGATAAAGAAACATAAAGGGCCTAGTAAAAAGAAACATTTGCAACCCATTTTCTCAAAAAACAACTTAAGTCCTACAGTTAAATTATAACAGAAAATGTACTTTTTCCAGGCAAGATGTACATCTACACAATAGAGTTTATAAAACAAATGGTTATTTCTAAACTTTTACACAATAAAGACCTGAAGATTTTATACCTTTAAACTAAGATCAGTTAATTATAGTTAAAACTTATATAAAACCTCAAGATTGCCATACCCAGCATATAAATTGAATCAGCATTCTTCTAATCGCTGAATATCAAACAAAGGAGTAACGAGACTGAAACCAAATAAGACTTGGATTTGATACTCAACCTATATTAAAAAAAAAATCATTTGTTGTAACTAGAACACTCAACTAACTTTTTTACCAATTTGGGAAACAATAAAACCTACGATTTCTAAACTGAGTTAACTATTTAATATCAGTGATGAATTGAAACTTGGTTTTTATTCTTAATTTATTGTCCATTTGTAATTATATTTTAATTATATTTTAATATGTTGTTTGTGTATTTTTAGACTTGTCGTCAACACATGTTTTATCTTTTAATTTTGTTGATGATGTTATTGCAAAGTATGTGAATAACTTAATATATGACACTTTGTTGTGTGCTCTAAGCACAATCTAACCAGACGTTTGAACATTAAAGCCATTCAATTTCAACCACCATTTTTTATAATATATTTAATTCCATTATATTTTCAGTTTATATACTTGGTATAGCTATCCTGAGGTTTTATCTCTGTTTTAACCAAACATTTTTATAATCTATTTAATTCATCATCTTTTTTAATTTATATGCTGGGTATAACAATCTTGAGGTTTTATCTAAGTCTTAACTATAATTAATATCACTCCTTACTTTAAACTATTTAGAATATTTTCTAAAATTTTATAAGATCAGCTAGCCATTGTTTCATTTAATTTTGTCTCTCGGCTTCGATTTAAGGTTGAAACATCCAACTTGGACCAACACACTCAACATTTATATCTCTATTACATACACCTCCAAGATCACCAAATGACTTTTTATTCCTTTTCCCAAAACAAAGTCAGATTTAGGCTAAGCCTTGCCATCTTCATCCAAAACATGGATAGTGCTTTAATCTCAGATAGTCCAATAACTAAAATGTTTGAACAATGTTCTATTAACTAGTAGTGGCATCACTAGGGGGATGCGTGGGGTGTGGACTGCTCCAGATGCCACCATCAAAGGGGGTGACATCAAAGTGACTGTCTAATGAGTGTCTATACAAATTTTGTGTAGTGTATCTGTGCCACAAACCCTAGTTACGCCACTGTTAACTAGGTACATGCACAAAATGGTTCTTATCTGGTGGTAGGTGCCTTCAGGGACATAAGCTTACAGATAAAAATAGTATTATTTACATTCAACTTTACCAATTATTTTTTTTACAAAATTTAGTATACATTGGACTCCTTCAGTCCCAGACAGCTTTCTTAAAGAAATCAAATTGATAATGTTGAAGTCGAGAGTATCACCAGTAGTAACTATCTATCAATCATGGAAAGAATAAAAGACACAAATATTCAACAAAATTCTTAACATCCAGTGATATAACCACTAAGCATAGCTAAAGAAACACCATCTACTCAGCTAGCACCTATCAGCAAAACATGCAAGCAATATAAGTGTTTAGGTCAGGGCCGTTTTAAGTAAATGTGAAGCCCGGGGCAAAAAAAATCTGAGGCCTCCCTTTATACGGCAGTTTTTCAGTTTTAGCATCAATCCGTTATAATATATTGATATGTAACTTACTCGATACTTATATTACTTAATACTTTCTCTGTTTTATGGAATATTGATCAACCCATTAAATGATTATAATTTATTAAATGCAAACAATCCAATTAAGTTAACAAAAGTAAATTCCTCTTTGCACCATTGCACTGTTAAGTTTTCTGTAGACCGACAGCGGTAGCACAATGGTGGCATATTCTACAAGCACATTACTCGAATAATATAAATCTTAAATAACATAAAGGTAGGATTTTCAGGAATCTGGAGTAGAACCATATCACTAAGCGAATACTTAATGCTGTTAATTATCTGTAGACTATTTGATGTGAAATTCAGAATAATAACTGTAATTTATTTAATAATTTTTGGAGGAAATATGGCCCCCTGCAATGTGAGGCCCGGGGCAATTGCCCTCTTTGCCTTCACCATAGATGCGGCCCTGGAATAGGGATTTACTAATACCATCGATTAGTAGAATCCAATTTACAAGTAGCAGTGCAAATAATTTATAAATGCTTGGGCAGCTGTTGAATTTGGAATATTTAAGTATTTGAATCCTGGTTGCGGATCTTAATTTCTATAGTATAAAATCTTTTCAATCAACGGTATTGTGAAGGTGTCTTCTTAACTGTAGATTTTACTTCTTCAACCTCTGCAAAAAGATGATTGTAAGCATTTCTTGCCATTGCCTTTTAGTGACTCTTTATTTTTCTCTGAATTATGTAATTGCTCCATGAAACAACTTTCCACCCCAATCCTCTACAAATTGCTTTTCAACGCCCATACCACCGAAAAATAAAGCCATTGGGCATAGAAAGCATAGTAAAAAAATAAAGACTACCAAGTAATGGATATTGGCAACCACAAATAATAAAGTGAGACAAGTAGGAGAGTGTACACAGCTCAGGGAACACATCACAACTTATCAGAAAAAGTCTGTACCTACAAAAAAAAAAAATTAACCGATGGATATCAGTAAGAGATAGTTTCGCAGGAAAAAACCTCAAATACATTAATTTAACATAATGATTCCATTTTTTTAAAACTAGATTACACTGATAGTAAACAGTTAATTCTAGAAATAACTTGTTAAGATCAGTGCCGTATTACCCACTACACAGACTAGGCATGTGAGTAGGGCGCGATATTTTTATTATTATTATTTTATTAAAAAAAAAATTGTTTAAAGCAGCGGCCTTTACAATGTACGACGTCATAGGATGTGAAACCGAAACCTTTGTCTTCAACATGAATGAACATAATTTTCACTAAAACAACACACATGGTGAACCATAAATAAATACAAACATATTAATTTTATTTTAATTTTTTTGTGTGAAAACATTAAATTTGTAGCCACACAAATTTGAACTTTTGAATAAATTTATAATAATCATACAATTTTTTCTTAGTTAGTCAAAAGGACATACTGAGGGACTCTATTTGCTGTGAAATTATATATTAAAATTGAATAAAATTAATTAAACCAAGAATTTTCAAGAAAAATATAAAAAAAATTGAGTTCTCAAATTTTTTGAATTTTTTAAAAATTATTGAATTTGAGTGCTACTAAAACTTGACTCAAAATGAAATTTTCGAGTACTGGCACATCCTTCGTTTTAAATAATTTTAGGCTCTAACCATAACATGTAGTCTATATTTACTCTTACCCAAGTCTGTTATTAAATCTGATTTTCTAGTACCTGTCCCGGTGTGGCCCAGCTTAGGTAGCAGTCGCTGTTAGAATTATTTCCTGCACATACTGAACGAAAATCTGTAGACCTGAGATTTACAGCCCACGTTTCATTGTTGTTGCCATCTGGAAATAAATACTTGACATTTTAAAATAACATCTCTATGAACCATCCATTAAAAGTGAAATTGGATAGAAACAAACTATTTAGAGGTTAAAGAAAAGCACTTGTAGTATAGTTTTAAAAGTATTAAATAGGCCGCCTAGTCTAAGGCGATACTCTCTTGATAGATTGGCTGCCAATGATGAGTTTGAGGTTCGATCACAGTTGGGTGCACTGAGGGTGGTTTCCTAAATAGTTAGCCAAGCTAACCCGATGCAAATGTGGGTGCACTTCCTCTAATTCAACCTTCTTCATCCATAACACATTAGAGTAATTAGTGCATAGGCGTACAATCCAAATGGGTAGTAAGACACGATGCTTAAAAAAATACTCCATAGGATCAACTATCGGTAGTTACATGATTTTCATAGCACTTAAAATAGTGAAATGTAAGAGTTGAACTTTAAACTTAACATACTTTAAAAATACTTCCAACAGATAAAGACAATTTCCTTTGTATCCCTGAAATAATAATTAAAAACACAAATTACATAATTATTACAAAATACAAGTGGTATTAAATCCTAGTGTTTGTCCTTTATGTTCTTCCATTTACATGTTCCTATACAAGTGTCCTATCATTCTTTACAAATTTCCATTTTCTCCCCCCACCCCTTTTTCCCTCATTTAGGAAGTTGTGTTGCGTGTTTCACACTCCCCCCTGATGAGTTCCAATAGAATGAAACCAAGGTCGGGGGATTGGGCAGTAACGATCAATTTTCTTCAAGAGGTAGCCATTAACTTTTTGTCCAATGGTAGCAAAGTAAAGTATGAACTGTGTTCTTCTTTTCACTGTAAAAGCTATATTATGTTTATTCCTTTAATATGTTTCTATACACCTTTCCTGTAACTTCTTCCAGATATAGTTTATTGAAAATAGTTTTATTTTTCTATCTTTTGATTTGTTTTAACAATTAAAAAAATAGTGAGGTTTTTGGGGACTCCTATCCTTGGAGGTCCTCTGTAGATGCACTGTTTGCATAGGCCAAGAACTGGTTCCGAAAACACAAAATTAAAAATATCGTTAACTAGACCAAGAGAGGTTGCACCCCACTTTTATTCATGCGATGATCACAAACTAACTGTTCATAATATGACAATAAATTGACGCTCTATTGGAAAATATTGAAACAAACATATATTTTCATATGACATTCTGGTGGAGTGATTGTATAGATTTATAAAAATGGTACCCAGAGAGGGATTTAAAGCCTGGTCATCCAGATCAATCCCTGTCTGGGTGTCTAGATTTACATTTAAAAAAACTTTGTGTTACATGGGAAATGTAACTATGTTTGTGCGGCTAAGTAAAGCAAGAGTCTTCCTTGCTTCTCAAAACTGAGCAAACGATAGCTCGACTCTTACCAGTATTTTGTTTGACAGTGTCAAGGTCGATGAAGGCCACATCCCCCATTCCGGTGACCAAGCATTTGAATGCTCCCTCCTCTCCCCTGAAGGAGTTCTCAGCTCCACTGCTATCTATGCCACAGACATAACAACCAAGTAATTTAAAAATAATGGCAGGTTTCATATATATCAATCTGGTATATACAGAGTTCATACAAAAACTAAGAGTTTTTTTTTACAAGGACAATTCTAGGGCATTTTCAGAGCACTTAACAGATTTTCAAGGACACCATTTATGTGTTAATCACTTGTTGCAATATATAAATAAGCGAGCATTGTATCTGTAGGAAAACATTTAATGTATGTACATCCTATATTAACTAATTGAAATGTAGTTTACCAACTTCCCTACATCATCTTCAATATTTCACACAATTTTTTACACTACTGAATATTTAATTTTTAGTTTTTAATGTTAGATATTACAACTTAGTGTACAAAATTAAAGTCCAACCAAATTTAATAAACTTTTGTTAACAGTTTTATGACAGTTTTCAGATTTCTTCATTCAACTTTGCAACTTTGGCCGCTGATTTAGATTATCTTTTCCTGAACGCATTTGACTTTGAAAGAAGAGTGAAATCATTCCTTTTCTCAGCAAATAATGCCATTGCATCAGTTTATTTGTTCATTATATCAATTGATTTCTCAACTTCTTCTTCTTCTTTAACTCGTGAACAATTTCTAATATTTGTAACCTCTTTCTAGTTTTTTCCATTTATGATTTTGTTTTTCTTTAATCATCTAAGTACTGTTAATAATGCTTTCTAGATGGTCTAGCATTTGCCAAAAGTTCTTTGCTGCAAAACAACACTCCTTATATCTTTGCTGTGTGTGTGTGTGCGCGCGCGCACGCACGCACGCACGCACGCGCACACACACACACACACACACACACACACACACAAAGTGTTTGTTTGTGAACTACTTCAAAAAATTTTCCAAGAAGAAGCTATAAACCACTTTTGGAGAATCTGCAATTTAATATTAGGACATATTTTTCATGGGGTCTGTTAATAGTTTTACAATAAAACAATGTATGAAATGAAACTTGAGTGAAAATCAACGGCGGCTCGTGAGTTTAAACATTGAAGTTGCTGCTCTGGTGAACAGGAAGAAGGGGGTGGGGTTGTAGGAGATATATTGGGAAGCAAGAGGGGTCATTTGGATGGATGGATAGATATATAATAATGTTTTATTTTAAAAACTTTTGCAACTAAACATTTACTAAAACTTAATCATTTTTAAGATGTATGAGAAAAAAAGGTAATTAGATTTGAGTAATTCTCTTGTGCTTTAAATCTCATCTCAACGCAATATAAACTGAAAATTAATATTTTCAAAAGAATGATGTGACTGGAAATTAAAAAAAAAAAATCCTTTGGTTTGTTTGTACTCCTTAAAGCTTAAAACAATACTTTTTTTTTGTGTGTGTTTGTGGACTGTAATATGCTTACTGTTACGGAAATACATTAATGATGACATACTTTAATTAGTTGTAAAAAAATAAACCAAAATAACTTTTTTATCTAGGCCCTATAAGGCTATATAAAAAATCAACAGATGATTAAAAATATCATAAAGGTATCAATATTCAATATGCTGTAAATAAACACAGAATGATATTAATTAAAGAGATAAAACAAGTTATTCTATTCTTTGAATAAATATTCGATAGTAAATTAAATTCAAATGATACACCTATGTTAAATGTAATTCAGAGGACCATAATATTTTAAAATACACATCTTTACTTTTGAACTAGAAGCAAATGTTTTTGAATTTATATTTGGATAAAATAGTTTTAACATCGTATTAGTCGCCCTTAGATGTATTACCAAAAAGACGCTCTTTGTTTTTTAATTTAAGTTTTTCCAATGTAACTTAATCAATAAATATTAATTACCGGTAATTGTTAATAAATCAAACACATTCTTGTTTTAGTATTCATTTCTGCACTCATTAGATAAACAGTTAAACATGCAAGAATACAAAATTAAATTGAAGCAAAAATATTAGTCATACAATTCAATTCAAATTAGACTTTGGCTGTCGAGGGGTCAGAGGGGATCTGCAACGCTTGCAGCTCCAATCCTACGTTACTGCTTGGGCATTTCCCCTACTCCGCCTCTTATGCTTGTACACTTCACCACTATCCAAGGGCTTCAGAGAGAGTTGCAGCACCTGATGCCTAGCCAGTAGCCTCATGAAAACCTTCCCTCACAACAGAACAATTTACTGTCCGTAATCTGTAATCCGTATCATCTTTTGGGTTGTGTTAATGTTGACTGAACTAAAATAAAATAAAATAAAATAAAATAAAATAAAATATATATATAATTGCTAGGGATGCAGCAGCTCTGCAGCTCTTATGGATGAGCCGCCACTGATGAAAATATATTTACTCCTTCTGGCTACATTAATGAACAACCAGTAGACAATGACATAAAGTGTATCACACATCACATCTCTCTCTATACATTACATAACTGACAGGGGACCAACTTATTAAAAATATATTTTATCGCTATTCACAAGAAGGAGCCCCCTAAAAATACACAATACATGTATATTTCAATACCTTAAAATGCACGATAAATAAATAAACAAATAAATAAATTTACTAAAATAGTTTAATATTAGTCTCATATTATAGTTCCTACACATACTTACTCCATGGCATTAGTAACTCAAAAGTTCACTGCTGTACTAACAAAAATATGCCACCTATCCCTAACTGGAGCTAGTCCACCTCGTTTCACCATATCTCTTTCAGGCACATTCTAATGTTATCCTCTCATCTGCGTCTAAGTCTTCCCAATGGTCTCTTCCCATTGGGCTTGGCAGTCAAAATTCTGAACATGGTTCTAGATTCTCCCATTTGTGTTGCATGTCTTACACACCATCACCTACAAGACTAAGATAGAGATTTAGCTTTTGCTGTAGATTGGCTCGTTTTTTAGTTCTTATCCAATGACAATATTTACAATATATTTGAAAATGTGTAAACCAGGTACAGATTTAGAACTTGTAGGTTAACTTAAAGCTGCCATAATTAGTCAAACAAATGTATCAAATGTATCAAGCTACAGAATAGAAGGGTATACAAAGCAGGAAGATGTCTTTCTGAGAAAGTAAATAGCCACACTCCAGGTGGGAAGATAATTGAAGGATTGTTCTAATATAGTAATCACATTGAATACAAATTAATTTTTCAGTCATTAATCATCACAATTTTATTTGAAATGTAATATTATATTAGATTATAGCTTAGATTTGTTTTTAATTTTCCATTGAAAAAAATTAATTCTATTGTCATTAAAGTGATTTTTTTTTAGTTTCAATAAATAAATTTTTATTTACATAATTAAGTTTTAGTATTATACACATACATATAAAACTACCTGACACCTTAGCTCAGTCGATAGCACGTCTGTTTAGTGAGCTAAGGGTCCCGGGTTCGATTCCCGGCATGGCAGAAAAATTTATCATTGGTGAAATGTGGGTTTACCCTTTAATAGTGATAAATTAATTACATAAGGCATATGAAGCTATGACATGCCTAGCAAGCAGGTAGTGGAAAATATTTGGCTTGAATAAAAAATTGACCGAGCCCATAGGCCAGAAACAGTAATGGATGTAAAGTAAACATATAAAACTCATTTACTTGACTTAATACTTAGGTGCTTTCTAGGATCCTTTCTCGTGCTTGATTTGGAGGAAAAAACTTTAAGCGGGTAGACCCCTTTTTTATGCCAGTATATGTGTTACCATGTATACCAACCATAAATTTTATTGTACTCAAATCCGAAAGGCAGACGCGCAAGCAACTTAGGTAAGTGTCTCAGGTTTTGATTCCCAGCCTTGCCGAAAAATGTATCATTCATTGGTTAAATGTAGTGTTTCCTCTTTCGCATTGAAGAAATGACTGCCTGGGGACTGGGTGTTGTCTGTTATGGAGTTGAATTAGTTGTAAGTCGTGTGCTGATATAATCTGTCGGTTCAGAAAGAGCATATTAAATATTTAAAAATAATGTACTAACCTGGGCATGACATCTTGAAGTCTGATGAAACGTTCACCCCTGGGACACACACTTCTGAGAAGAACTCCCCAACAGCATTGTAAAAGGGGCATGACTTTGTGAGCAGATCTTTGTTTTTAAGCATATTTACTGCAGTGTTCCAACCTAACAAACATTATCATATTTATAGTTTTAAAACCCAACTTTACAGATCTCAACCACATTCTTAGTTGTTGAATAAAGCAATAAATGATTTGAAATAAGTGAATAGCAAAAATATGTGTTGGATAAGAGTCCATTCAACAACCTTGGAAATGAGATTTAAAACACAATATAATTTCCCATAGTGCTTATTAAGCAAATTTGGTCATCATTTGTTGATTAATTTTACATCTATAATTGAGATGGAGGGAAGCAGTTTATCCTGTAAGGTAGCAAACTTGCCTGGCTTTATTCCACTATGGTATAGCTTATAAGATAGGGTCATAGTGTAATCCATTAAGGTAAGACTTCTATCCTTCAGGTTTAACAGTGTGTGTGTGTGTGTGTGTGTGTGTGTGTGTACGCGTGCACACACATACACACACACACACACACATTACAAAGAAAGCGAAACAAATTTAATTTGTATCTTTCATGTGGAATTTTTAATAGAGTTTAAGTATGTAGCAAGTTTGATAAATGTTGGAATTTTAATTCAATATTAATAAAGAGTAGATTCAAATAACCCAGTCTACTTCATGGCTATATATATATTTTTATCTTATTTAATAGAATATCCAAAATGCTGAAAATCATAAGACCCAGAACATATGAATTGTTTAAATATTTTTAATGAACATAACTATTGGAATCGATTGATTTTGAGTGTAAACAATATACCCAACAACCATCTAAATGTTTACAACTGATGGCAGGACTCACCAACAGTGTCATAACCAGTGAAGCAAGCCTTCTTCTGCTGCAAGTCCTGAACAGTTTTAATCGCCGAGCTGGCGTGAACTATTGCCGCTGACCTGTACAAGGCTGAGGCCTTGTGACTGTACTCTACCACCAGTGGTTCCAGTCCAAACACACTGGTAACAATTGCAACTTTCTCAATGACGGAGGAGTGACAAAAAAAACAGTGAGAAATTTTTAATTTTTAATTTTAAGTTTCTTTAATTATTTAGATTGTGTTGGAATTTTAATTGTTTAATTATTTCATGTGCACTATTTACTTTGGATTAATTAGTGTGGAAAACACATGAGTCAAAAATTTATTCTAGATAACTTTTTTCATAATCATTCTAGACACAATTTACATATTTCTATTTAAGTGTTCTATCATTCTTTACCAATTTCCTTTTTCTCCCTTTTGTGTTTTTTGTATTGCTCTTTCAGTAAGTTGCGTTGTGTGTTTCACACTCCCTCCTGATAAGTTCCGATAGAATGAAACTAGAGATGTCAAACTCAATTCTTTGATACCTTGACACTTACTAGTATCAAAAGAATCGAGAATTTATATTAATATTATGATTCTCAATACTTCGATTCTTAGCTCTCAATGAAAGTACTGACAACTGTAGCAAAACAGCAAAATTCAGAATGAGCGGTAATCAATTATCTCTCATATTAGTATATTTTCCGTTATTTGGTACATATTTTGGTTCAGTTAACGACCCTATTTGGTGAATTTATAAGACCGGTACAGTTTTGAACAGTTTTGTATTATACCTTTGATTAATTATTTATAAATGTTTGATTCACGTTTTATTATATGTAGGTAAAAAAAAACCATGATTACTATTGTAAATCCTATTATTTTATTAATTATGTGTAATATGCTTAATACTTCGTAAAATGGATCTGCTATTGCAATGAATCTATACTTCTCTTCACATTGGGATTAATAGAAAGTTTTGCACTAAAATGACTACAAATAATAATAATATTGTTGAATCTTTATATAAATTATTAATAAGAGAGTATTAGGGAGAGAGAACTTTTTTTTTCAACCCAAAGTCACAAAGAATGTTTTACATATTGTTTTAATTGTATTTAGTCCAATGACAAATTAAGTTCTCCATTGTAACTAAATTGGCATTTTATTGGTAGGAAAACCAATCTTTGATCTAAAGTCAATCACACATGATACTGATATACAATCAACAACATGTTGAAAGGATATTACATATATTAAATTATTTTGAATGCATTTTTCCATTTGAATAAAAAAATTCTGGAAGCGTTGGGGATCAAATTCGGGATCTCTGAATCTAAAGCCAGGAACTCTAACAACTAAACAGTCGTTGTGTTTATACAAAAGATATTAAAACTAACTTTTGTTATGGATTATACATTAAACATCTATAAATATCTGGTTATCTCAGTTTTAGAGCATTGACACCCTAAGCCAAAGGTTTCTAGTTGTATTCCTGTGTCTAAGTGTTCTTTTTAAACATATATTTGGAAAAATATTGGTGAACAGTAGTAATCTGGCACCAATGTTAGTTTCAATGTATTGTATATGGAATTTTATCAGCTCTCAGTACTAAAACATCTCTGTATATTATATGTAACATATTAACCTTTAACGTTACCCACTTAATGCAATAGGAGAGATTGAAATAATGTAGGCTGACTTTTGAACACAAAAAACACACTCAGCTACATTATGGACGGTGGACATAGACTGGGGTATGGCAAATATGATAACAAGCAGGCAGGTTTTAGGCAATGGCATGAGTTGGGGAAGTGGCCATTGAGCGCGCTTTATTCGCTGAATAACATGTTATCCAACATAACATGAGTTACACTAAATGTACAGTTATTATATATTAATTTACAAGATACTAGTTAATATGTCACATTTCCTTCCCCTTAAATATTTTAACTGCAACTTATTGTTTAACAACATTTACATTATTTCAATCTCTCCTATTGCATTAAGTGAGTAACGTTAAAGGTTAATACGTTACATTATGTTTATAATATGTTCACCTATGTGCTCTGTTCTCCACATCGGGCCCAGTGATCACAACGTCCGCACTGTCGTATCTCACGGCTTTCATGCACTCCTCTGTACTGCTCCTCAGAGTACAAGACAGCCCAGGCTCTATTCCTAACGCCTTGGCCACTTCTTTCATGAGTTCACACTTGGCGCTCTCCGCATTGCTCTTCACACATATACGCACTGTCCGAGGAGGCTCGCAGTGGGACATTGTGTTGGCGCTCATGAAACCAGGAGCTGGCAACATCACACAATTAAACGTCAAAGGGAATAACAGAAGTAACCAGTGACTTACATACTGTAATTAATTATATTCCCCCAAAAATGTTTAGTTTGAGGATTCTTTATTGATTGTGGAATTGATATTTTAATATAAATATTGTACACTATTTAAATGCTCCATACCTTGGAAACTCACATAAGCGGTCTTATACTTCCTGGAGAGAACCAACACCACTTTGGTGTCTGGTGTTGTGCCACTGTCTCAAAGCACCCAAACAAAATATTATTCTTTCATTAGCCCTCGGTTTTCATTAGTAGCTTTGACATAACACCCTGCCATTCCTTGTTTCTTTCGACCCCACCAAGGATTACACCAGAAATTCCTTGGTTCACACCCCTAAATTAAACAAGCACAATATCCGATTGACTATACCCCCTCCACACCTCTTCTTGTTGTGCAAGTTTCAGAACTGTACATTAAGGCCACAACAAACCCACAAAATTTGAAGCACTTAAGGTAAATAGGAAGTCCCCACTCAAAACCAATCAAGTGAGAGGCCACCAGGATACCAGCTTAGTTAACATAAAGTTGACATCCACCTACCTACCTTAAGGGCACAGTGCAGCATCATATGGCACATCAACGTGGACCATCTTGAGATTATATTCTGGCTATGTATACAAATGGCTTTAATGGTTTTGTTCACAATTGGTATCAGTGGACTATTTTACATGAGCAATAATAAAATAAAATTTGAAATTTTTCAGAATTGGCCTTGAAGATTGAGTTCAAGATAGATATATGGAAATAGTTTTTCATGATAAATAATAATACGTCAGGGTGTAATAAGGATGATTTTTCCTAACTGGTTTTCCACTCTTCCATACACACAAATGTGGGTACACTTCCTCTAAATTCAACCTTCCTAATCCCTAATACATTGGCGTGATTAGTATATGTAGTCTTATAACTTCAACGGGTAGTAAGACACTGTGTTAAAAAAATCTTTGTATGCAATATAAAGGCGA
Organism: Timema bartmani; assembly: GCA_902151455.1. NCBI lineage: Eukaryota > Metazoa > Arthropoda > Insecta > Phasmatodea > Timematidae > Timema > Timema bartmani. Next base: position 54,066 of record CABFWB010001150.1, on the reverse strand, counting down.
GAGGGGGCCTGGAAAAGTTTATAAACTACTGTAATAATCACATCTCAGTACTAATTTGTATGAATATGTGCTAACCTTGGTGCAAATAATCCTCCAATGACATGATGGAGTCTAGTGGAACTATGGCCTGGTTAAAGGACTCTATTAAGTGCAGAAGTGCCCATTGCCATGTGTGACTCTGTGCCTCGTTCAGAGACATTACCATTTTTTGAATGGTCTGAGAATGTTTCCTGAAAAAAACCACTACATTACAGAATTCACTAATATAGAGACCTGCAAAGATGATTAATTAAGTGTTAAGAGGAGAGAGAGAGAGAGAGAGAGAGAGAGAGAGAGAGAGAGAGAGAGAGAGAGAGAGAGAGATGGTTCAAATCCAAATATTGAATGTGAGTTAAAATCCTAGAAAACATGATAGCCAAAGAGGTTAACTTTCCCTAATGAGTAGGATTTTTTCCTTCAATTATAATTTGTTCATATCATTTATATAAAATAGAAGTACATTTGAGTCGCAATTATACTCCCTTCAATTATCTGGCCTTCAATCATCCAGCCCAGTTCTCTGGGTTAACAAGTGTGTTTTAAAATAGACAAACTGGTACATATCCACTAGTAATTAATAAAAAAAAGATCATAAATTCCTTACAGCTGTCACATTGGAGACAGCAAAGCATAACTGCTATGTATGCGGTTGGCGTATAATACAGTACTATTGCAATTGCATACACATGGTCAGTGTAGATAGCAGCACTGCTTTGATTTGGCTGGGAACAGAATCTTTGTCAAGGGAAATGTAGATAGCAGCAGTGTTTTGATTTGACTGGAAACATAAGCTGTGTCAAGGGAGGTGTAGATAGCAGCACTGTTTTGATTTGACTGGAATCAGAAGCTGTGTCAAGGGAGGTGTGCATGAGGTGTAGCTAAATGAGTCAAACTCATTCTGAAAATTATTTACACTTGGATTCTGTATTATCTGGCTTTCTTGTCATCTGGCCCGGGATGCCACCACTTTAGGGTGGATAGTTACGACTATTGTATTAACTAAATGCTAACTTTTTTGCTTTAATGTGAATAGATTCATACATTCACTTTATTGATACATTAACAGTTTGAGATCTGTTTGTTGGATTTATTTTATAATTATGTTGAGCTATACAACTAATAAGAAACATAATAGCTCTAAAATAATTAGGATTCAAACTAAAAAATAATAAAAATGCAAAAAAACTTAAATCTGATATTTTTTTAATCTTTATGCATCAACTATCCATTGAGATTAAAGCGATTAGAGGATATGAAGACACAAATACCTCATTCCTTCTAGCGAACGAATTACCTGCTTGATTGCACAAATTTATTAATTTAACTTCCTAGAACCTACATGACACATTAAAAGTGCAAAACTGATTGAACAAATAGCCATCCATGCTTTCACATATTTATCAACAATATGAATTTTAGCATAGTTTGGTCAAATATTTCACTGCGTTAAATACATTATTCATATGTAATATATATTTTACAGTGCCTATTTACTGCACCTAGAGGAGCTATTTTCAGCTGGCATTACTAAAACAATTAAGAAATTAGAATGGTTAAATAAAGATCATCACTAGCAAGCATTTATTACACTTCACCTGCTTCAGTGGCCTCATGGTATAACACACTACTATTGCAGTAAACTAGACTGTCGATGACAAGGAGATTGAGGTTCGAATCTCGTTTGTGTGTACTGAGGGTGGTTTCTACAAAATCATTTTCCACACTACCTCCATGCAAATGCGGGTACACTGCTAAATATAACCTTCCTAATCCCTAAGACCATTAGCGTAGTTACTACATAAGCCTATAACCCAAATGGGAAGAATACACAATGTTAAAAAACAAAACAAAAAACCTACACTTTGACCTTAGAGTAGGGTTTGTATGAACCTACTTTCTAGCTACGATGGCAGGCCATGGTCTAGAGAGCCAAGTACAATGTTGAGGGGAGGCAAGAGGTTCCTGTCGACCATCGGGACACATCAGGCTGTAGTCCTTTGCTGAAGCCATTGGTTCAATGCGGGATGATATCTATAACAACAGGACACATCAGGCTGTAGTCCTTTGCTGAAGCCATTGGTTCAATGCGGGATGATATCTAAAACAACATGCCACATAAGGCTGTAGTCCTTTGCTGAAGCCATTGGTTCAATGCGGGATGATATCTATAACAACATGCCACATAAGGTTGTAGTCCTTTGCTGAAGCCATTGGTTCAATTCTGGGATGATATCTATAACAACAGGACACATCAGGCTGTAGTCCTTTGCTGAAACCATTGGATCAATTCGGGGATGATTTATATAAGAATAACATCTGGCTGAAGCCAAAGTTCTGCAAACACCAACATTATTCATTAACTCAATACATAGCATGACTTGTCATCAACAATTAGTGACCAGTGACTGAGGTGTTAAGTTTTAATTTTCATTGCACTTGCATGTTATTGATAGACAGATTAAAGATTGAATCCATGCTGGATATGCTTAGACAAAGACAAAAAAATAATTGTTTACATTACCATGATGCACTGCACAGTTCCTTGCATAATAGTATTAGTTGCTTATTTAAAGTAGAGGATCTCAGCTAGGATATTTTTCCAAATAGTCAAATCAGTTAAAACAAATGAAAGGTTTTCTATTAGTGTGAAACGTTATCTCTTACCTAATATGACGAGAAAAAAAAAATTAGTGTTCGAAAACAAGGTGCTTAGGAAGATATTTTATTCCAAAAAGGGATGAGTATACTAGAGGGTGGAGGAGGTTATATAGTGATGATTTACATACCATATACTCATCACAAGACATTGTTAGAATAGTCAAGACTCATATGTTACAATGGGCAGGACATGCAGAACAAATGGGAGAATCTACAACCATGTTCTGGGTATTGACTGGTAAACCCAATGGGAAGACCTTGGCACAGATGGGAGAATAACATTAGAATGGACCTGAAAGAGATAGGCTTTAATGAGGTGGACTGGATAGAACTAGCTCAAGATAGAGATAGGGTGTAATGAGGTAGACTAGATAGAATCTAGCTCAAGATAGGGATATGGTGTAATGAGGTGGACTGGATAGAACTAGCTCAAGATAGAGATAGGGTGTAATGAGGTGCACTGGATAGAACTAGCTCAAGATAGAGATAGGGTGTAATTAGGTGGACTAGATAGAACTAGCTCAAGATAAGGATAGGGTGTAATGAGGTGGAGTGGATAGAACTAGCTTAAGGTTAAGATAGGGTGTAATAAGGTGGACTGGTGGGAAATAGATCAAGATAGGTATAGGGTGTAATGAGGTGGACTGGTGGAAATTAGCTTAAGATAGGAATAGGCTGTAAAGAGGTGGACTGGATAGAACTAGCTTAAGGTTAAGATAGGCTGTAAAGAGGTGGACTGGATAGAACTAGCTCCAGATAAAGATAGAATGTAATGAGGTGGACTGGTAAAGTGCAATAGGAATAGTTTTTTTGGTGGTTCCCCATTCTTCATCAAGGTAAATGCTGAAAGATTTACTTAAAATTCACCTCCATAATTTGTTTTTAGTTTAGTTAGTGTAAGTTGAGAAAAGTATGAGTACTAGACATTAAGACATATTGTACACACAAATGTTGAAAGTTTTTACAAAATATTTTGATGACATAATTCTAAGAATTATTTTATTTTCATTTGTTTCTGGTGAAGGAAGGAAAACCCAACAATTCTTAATGGTGTATCAGAATATTTATTAAACTATAATTAATAGTTTTGTAACATATGTCCACACACATAGTTTTTCTTGTGATAGTATCAAGGTTATATTTTTTATATTTCTTAGAATAAATGCGCATTATTATTGAATCTGACCCAACTTGACCTCAAATCACGTGGTAGATACCAGGAAGTGACAACTCTTTCACAAGTCATAATCTTAGCCTAGATTTAGTTACTCAAAGTCCATGTTAAACTTATACATGCGCTGATCAATAAGTTGTTATAAGTTTGCTGGCTCACTTCAGTAACTATTCTAGAGAGGCCAACGTCAAACAAAGAAGAAATGTCTGTGTTAAGAAATGTTTCGATTTTATTCGCAGTCCTGTGTTTCATCCAGGTAATTACCTAATCTGATTAGTAACATATGTTTTTAGTAGGTATTAAAAAATTATAAGAGCATTGTTGGTTGATTTGTTATAAGAATAACACATGGAGATGTGATTATAGTAGGAGTGTGTGAGTACTCAAAAATTCGAGTTCGAGTCAAGTTTTAGTAGCTACTTGAACTCGAATCGAAGATTTTTTTATAAAACTCAAACATTTTAATAATTAAAATTTAAGTTTGTTTCCTCAAAAATTAAGATTTTAATTAATTTAATTCAATTTTAAGATATTATTTCATAGCAAACAGTCCCTCAATATTCCCTTTTGTCTAATTAAAAAAATATATATCGTAGAATTATATTAAATATATTTAAAAATCCAAATTTGTATGATTATAATTTTTTCACAAAAAAAAATCTATTTTGAAAATTATATGCTTGTACTTATGATTTATAAATGGATATATTATAAAAATTCCATGATTTCATTCAAACTCGATTCAAACTTGACTCAAAGTGAAAAATGTCTTCTTGCACACCCCTAAATTCTAGGAGTAGCAATATAAGGTTTCTTCGGCTTTATTGAGTTCAAAATTTTTCTATAGACTACGTAAAAATAATGTGGTGTACCATATCTATAAGTGAAAGAGAAGGAAGCCTATCTTAAGTGATGGTTGGGTTTGGCCTTACAATAATTATTTTTCTCTCAACATTTCTTCATATCCTCATTACATGTCGCTTTCCTGTTCATTATTCTTGATCACACAACTATACATGATAGCTTTGAATTTTCAGAAATATTAATTTATCATCAAAAGCATAAAGAATGAAGAGAAAGTTTGTTTCTATCAAGGACTATCCCAACTATCCATTGAGGTTGGCTTTTTCCCTATCACTCACCAATACTACATTAGCCTACTTCCCACCTCTCCCACACTGTTTTTATATGTTTATAAGTTTATAGGCATAGACCAAATACTTAGCACAAAACAAAAGTGTTTG
>CABFWB010001150.1:32815-48148 GCA_902151455.1 Timema bartmani | reverse complement strand
ACCGAGTTCGGCATCAAATAGCTGCAAGTGTCTGGCGCTGCCTGGGTTAAGTCAGTGGTCTTGTAAAATGTCTTTGTATTAAAGGTTGAAATCTCTTGTTGGTGGTAAATCTCGAAAGATAACAGCTCACTACTATAGTCGACACCACCTAATGATAGTGAACAATATTGGATACCCACTTAACATCACAAAATGGTATTTACGCGATTTAAATCTTAAGGTCCGCAATAGGTCTATATTTAAAAGTAATAAAAACAATATAAATGCACCCTCATTTTCCCCCTAGGATGTGTGTAAAGTTCCAACTTTCTAGTGTTTTTTTTTAGTTACATACACTGGTAATCACACAGTCAAAAGCTTCATGATTGCATTAGCTGCATAAGTACAAATAAACACCCAAGGCACACTTCTGCTACTATACCCAAGAAATCATACCAAGTTTTTATTTTCATGCACCTTGGTTTAGATGCTATTTGATGGATTAAAGTTGCCAAGCTATTATTCAAACTCACAATTTGTGTAAAAAAGACAAAAAGTAAGGTTAACCTAGGTATGTAGGCACATGGAAAGTTTTCATTTTCTATGTTTCTTGTTTTATATTTTCCCAAAATGGTGATCATGATGTTGAATGCGTCAGGCTTTCAATGGAAGTGATTTTTTTAATATGGCTCAGGTTCACAACCTAAATTCTCCCAAGTACAGTATGTAAAATGAACAGTTAAATATTTATCGGTTTACGAGGATTAAAGGCTGCTTACAAAGAATGTAAAACTCAGAATATACCGAACAATTTTACTGGTTGTTCTCTATGGGTGCTAAACGTGGTCTCATACCATACACGACGAAAACAAATTTAGTGTGTTTGAAAACAAGGTGCTCATGAAGATATTTGGTCCAAAAAGGGATGAGGCTACTAAAGAGTGGATGAGGTTACATAATACTCATCACAAGACATTGTTAGAATAATCAAATCACATAAATTACGGTGGGCAGGACATGCAGTGTGAATGGGAGAATCTAGAACCATGTTCAGGTTATTGACTGGCAAACACAATGGGTAGAGAGCATTGGGAGGATCTGGAAGATATTAGAATGAACCTGAAAGCGAGAGGGTGTAATGAGGTGGACTGGTGGGAACTAGCTTAAGATAGGGCTAGGATATAATGAGAGGGAATGGGTAGAACTAGCTCAAGATAGGGCTAGGGTGTAATGAGGTGGACTGGATAGAACTAGCTCAAGATAGGGATAGGGTGTAATGAGGGGGACTGGATGGAACTAGCTCAAGATAGGGATAGGATGTAATGAGGTGGACTGGATAAAGCTAACTCAAGATTGGGATAGGGTGAATGAGGTAGAATGGATTGAACAAGCTTAAGATAGAGATAGGGTGTAGTGAGGTGGACTGGATTGAACAAGCTAAAGATAGGGCTAAGGTGTAATGAGGTGGACTGGATATAGCTAGCGCAAGATAGGAATAGGTGGTATACTTTTGTAAGAGCGGCAAAGAGCTTTTGAGTTCATAATGCCATAGAATAATTAAGTAAGTGCTCAATGACTCTATAAACTAATTATTATGTGTGATATATTTTAAGGTTCTGCAAAATGCATCATCCCGGCGTCTAGTAACTCGAGATGTTAGCGTAGCAGCTTCTGAGACTACCGATAGTGATTTGCACACAGCATATTGAGTCCGGCTCCACCAAGTTGAAGGAAGCATTAAGCAGGGATAATGTTAACAAGCTTATAACCGACCTCACAACGAATCTTCAAGAGCTTGGTGGTAAACTCAGCAATCTTACACAAAGACTTCAATCAACCTTTGATCGCACTTCTGTACTGCTGTCAACTACAGCAAGCCCAGTGTCAACTAATTAACACAAAAACATGTCTTGGTGCTGATAATAATGTTTTCAGAGTACCCCATGTCAAATTATTCTTGTTAATGATCTCTTCCTAAATAAAATATTATTATAGATTGTATTGCTTGGATTTTAAAATCTTAAACTAAATCTCAAGCATATTTAACATGTAATAAATACTTTTTTTTTATTTACAAATAATATTGATAAATGTTTGAAAAAATATTTGATACTTATATTCAAAGATCTAATGACTAAATGAAGTGACCTTCACAAAACTTCAATCTGTGCAGAATGAATTAAAATATAAGAAAAAGGATGTTCACACAAGGATAGTATTTGTAAGATTTACATATCTAAACAAATACATTTTTTTTTCTAATACAACCTATTTTTATGTTTGCTAAGCCTTTCCAGCAAACTTATTTTTTGTTCATCCATTTGGGAGGTTGTCTAAATGTCTAGGGAAATCTTGTTTGATCCCACAGAGCGATTAAATAAATTTAATATTTTTGAATGACTAAGTTTTGCAACTCAAATATTTAAACACTCTTTATTGGTGTTGGGGGTTTGTAAGTTTTGTACTAGTAAAATAATCTCATGTTTGGAAAGTGATTGCTATAACAGTGACGTAGCCAGGATTTCATTTCAGGGGGAGGTCTAAAGGAAAGTTTCTCCTTCCCCCCATCTATCGGTTTGATCGTAACCCCCCCACCTCCCACCCGCCCCAACAATCCTTGTTGTACAACCCTCCCCCACCAGACCCCACCTCTTGCAACCAATGCAAGAACACATAGAAATTGTGTTAAGTCACAGATCTCTCAACTCAAACAAGCATACCATGGTATTGATAGAACTTTCGATAATTTACTATTATCAGCCCTTTTAACCCGGTATCAAAATAATTTTATTTAAAATTGTGTGGTGTGAAAATATTCTGTACGTTTGTGAAATGCCACTAAGAAAGACAGCCAGTTAATAGCTTGTGTATTGTGGAACTAAATATTGCACTCTATGGAGCTGCTTAGAAATAACTTTTTCATGTGTAACTGAAATTTGCACTAAATTGTGCCATTTAAAAATAATTAAATTTAATTAACTTCGAGGAGTGTACAGACATATTCAAACATTTACTATTTTTAATATTTGAGATGAAATTATTATAGCCAGATCACTGCTCTAGCAAGGCACCAGCCAGACTTATCTTGTGCTTTGCTTCGAATGAATTCAATTTACTTGTGCAGTCGTGTTTCGGTCTTGCTAAGTATCTCTCTTGCAAATGATAAAATTAACTTATACTGTCTTCTAACGCCTTTGAGTCGAGATTTCGGGGGGGTGGGGGGGACCCAGAACCCCCCGCCTACGTCTCTGACTATAACAAGAATAAAAAATGTTTTGCTTTGATAGGTTTGTTGAATATAATGTTCGGTGTATTGATTTGTTAAGGAAATATTTCATAAGAGTTTGTATGTATCAAAACAATACTTTTAAATATTGTATATTTAGTAGGCTTATGTATAATACAAGAGTCAACATATTACTTATTTTAAAATATACCATTATTTGTGAAATGATGCAGTGGCAGATCAACCATAAGAGCTGCACAAAACCCACAACTTTACATTTTAGACATTTAATTATAATATTATGTGCATAACCTGAACAGGTAGCAAGACAAGGTGAAAATAAATACATTATAATACAACTTAAAATATTATATTTTTAATATTCTATCATTTTTACAGAGATTAATTGTGATGTTTTTGGATTAAATGTTTTAAAAAGGCTAGATAGATGGGGCTGAAACTAGTTTTGAGCCTCTTTTTTAGTGATGAATTGTAGAAGAAGAGGGGAAATAGGGGAAATGATCGAGCGCTAGTATAGAATTAGAGCTGCAAGCATTGCAGATTCCCTTAACAACCATGTAGTCTAACTTTTAAATGAATTGGTTGACTAATATTTTTGTTTTAATTTATTTTTTTAATAAGATGTGTTGCATGTCTCACACTACCTCTTGATGAGTTCCGATAGAATGAAACTTAGGTCGGGGGATTGGGTGGTAACAATCGATTTTCTTCAAGAGGCAGCAATTACATCTTTGTCAAGTGGCAGCAATGTAAGGTGTGAACTGTTCTCTTCTTTTCATTGTAACAGCCATATTGTGTTAGTTTCTTTAGATCAGTGGTTCCCAACCTTTAGGTGGCCGCGAACCCCTCAGTCGAAAATTGAATAGAGCGCGGACCACTCTCTTCCCCCTACCCTACCCCTGGTCAACATCCTTCCCCTAGCCTAGAAACTTCAGGAAACTAAGTTAAAATATTATTATTATTATTTTAGTATTACTAAAAATCACAAATCTTTACAATACTTTTTTCATAAGAAAATATGTTTGGAAAACATGTTAGAATGTTAGATGAATAAAGGTTAAATTAAATCACTGTATTTCTTAAGATTTTCAGTGTGATTTTTGAACTTGAATTTGTTTCACCAATTGAGAAATTCTTGGGGTTATACTCTTGCTCAAAGCTTATCCCACGTCATTGCTTGCGTCCAGCTGATTTTTTTTTTTTGCTTGTTTTTTATTAAAAGTAAAGTAGAGAATTTCTGTTTACACAAAAATGTTGTCGAAAACACCATAAGACACCGTGAGGCGGCTCGCCGACTATTTGGCTAAGATATCGCCTTCTTACACCACACAACTCTTCCATGTTAACATCAGAGCCAAACGAGTCCCTGAAGTTACTATCGGTTTGAAGTTCGATTACCTCTTCTAAGATTTCATCAGGAAGGTCCTTGGCCTTGACATTGAAAGGATTTACATTGAAAGGATTTCAAATTAGTTTCTTAATGAATTCACTTTCATTTTTGCTATATTCTGAAAAATAACGTGTGAATTCATCCTTAGAGTATTTGTAAGTGACACAACATGTTATGTTGGACCTCATCTGTGACGCTAGCGTAGTTCTTATCGTCAGCAGGGCTTTCAACGTCGGAAATTCTGAATAGTTTTTCTCTTGAACCTTGTCAATCCACATATCAATTTTGCATAGAAATGCACGAAGTTTGTCTTCAAAAACAAAAATGTTGGCGACTCCTTTCAACTTTTAATTTTCATAAGCCTGTAGCTGCAAATTTAGGTGATTAAAATGGGAGAAAATATCTACGAGATAGGCCAGTTGTATCTCAAATTTTGCTTGTTTATGGGTGGGCACTTTGACTCATGGAGCACTCCCGAGGCTCCACGGACCACTGGTTGGGAACCACTGCTTTAGATGTTTCTATCCACCTTTCCTGTATATTCTTCGAAATATAATATTAATATTAGATAAACTTTAACTAACTACTGCTGATAGTCACAGCTAAATACCCTTTTGAATATGTTATTCACAATATTTTTACTTGAAAAATCTCTGAACTTTTCTTTCCGCAAATTAAAAAAAAAAATCTGGTACTTATTTAATATTTTGTTATGACCACAATAGATTTTTTTATAAAATTTTATGAATAATCTGGTCAAATTATTTATGACAAAAATTTTCTAGTCAAGCCACATTTTAAATTAATATATTAATATTTTTTACACATAATACTGTGTAGTCTCAAAAAATGATTTCAAGGTTTTTCTTCTTAAGATGAACATGCATGCACAACATATACCACTCTCAATGTGCGCCTCCCTCCTCCTATATCCTTTCAACATTCTTTCTCCTTTAATTGTTTCCATTCTTCTCCTGTCAGTTGGACACATTATACTTTCTGCTCCTCCCATCTCTTTATATACCTTATGATCTTTTTCATACATACCTCATTGCCATCATGCTCTTTGGTATTCTCATTACATATTTGCTTAACTGTCTATTCAGCTAATATGATGTAAAAGTTTTAACATAATTAATATATATATGGATATGTATAGTTATAACACTTAAACATTTTGATTTAATTTCTATAAGAATGTGTAAACATTAAAATGAAGAAAAATATGAATCAATAATTATAATTTTAGTAAAGCAGATAAAACTCTCACCCCAAAATGCATGTCAATGTCATCTATGCGAGACCACGCTATATCACCCACACCATCTGTGAGACAGAATAGAGGACCCCGTCGGTCCCAGTACTTGTCCAGGGTAGAGCATGTGTCAGGGTCATCACACAAGCCACAAAGGTTATGATACTTCTCCTCTGAAAACAAACAGTTACATACAATACTTGACTAAAAAAGCCAACCATATTATCAAATTTCAACAAAAATAGAAAGATTTAGGGATGCTTTATCCTATCTTTTGCACTTAAATTACCATCAGAAGCCTTCAAACACAAAGTGGTACAATAAGTGGTGAAGATACATATGGTCAAAATATAGAAATTAAAATCAACATTATAAGTTATTTGGTAAGTAACTAGAATTTCAAGGGTTTTTTTTCCATTAGTTATTCTTTTTAGCTATCATAAAAAAATTAAGGCTGCACCTATCTTGTAGAAATTAACTTTTAGTAGGTATTTTACTTTTTGTGAGAAAAATATTGTTTTTTTTTAAATATACAATTCTTAGTTCTAAAGAAAACATTGTTTAGTGATCTTCCACAATATTTGTTGTTTAACATTAAATAATTAATTTTAAATTTATTTGAGGTATTTAACATGGACTTTTTGAACTAAATGATTATATCAGCACACGAGAATTTCTAGGAGCAAGAGATAAAGGCCTTACCAATTTTCCCGGAAAGGTATTTTCACATTCCTTCCAGGTTTCTTTTACATGCCACAATCAACAAAGGACTGACAGCTTTACTTGCCCTCCACAGGAGGTTGTGCTATGGAGTTTTATCGTTCAATAAAAATCAGTTGACCCCAGCTGGGTTTGAACCCACAAACATCAGGTCATGAGGTGTGCTCTTTACCCCAAGACCACTGAGGTTGACTGTAACTTTCAACAGTTTTACACATTTATTTGAGTTTCAAGGCTTTGGGAAAAGAAGTCAATAAAAATGCTTTGTTCGTTGATATAGCCAGGAAAATAGCTTGGAAGCTTTCTAACAATATTTGTTTTAGAACTGTGAATTGTAAGTTTAAGAAATTAAAGCAATTTTCCCATAAATCATAAATAATATGGAAAGCTAAAAATAAAATCAAAAAGAGTAGGCGAAGCATTAAGTCCTAACTATTTTGTAGGTTAACTGTATATCATTTAAATTAATGTATTTATTGTATAGCAAGGTATGAAACACTCATGCTTGGGGGGGCCAGAAGTGTCCACCACAGCAATGTGAAGAACCATCCAAAATTGTTTCTTTATTTTATCCACAGCTAAAAATTGTATGATCCTAACTCAATTTGGTATTAACACAATATGTATCTTGGTAGCACTGTAGACAAAATATTGTTTTTAACTTAAAATTATACCCTAAGGGGAAACTGTCTGCATATATTATTTTTTAAATTTTGTACACCCCATCTTACTACCCATCTGGGCTATTCATATGGAGTAGAGATGAAGTATAGAGGAAATGTATTTTTTTCATGGTGAGAAACAATGGAAAACCATTTAGGAAAAATCACCCTCTGTACACTCAACAAGGATTCAATTGAAGACACCGCTGTCACTGATAAACAAAACCAGAAGAGGTAGACGCCCTAGCCAAAGTGCTCATCAATGGGTGGAGAAGAGTGGGGTGTCAAGACTCTTCCTAAAGTATAATCAATAATTATTTATTTTGGTATTACTCTCCAATGCCCAGGATAGTGACTTATTGGTGTTTTATAAAGTTAATAACAGCTACAACCCCAATTATGTTTTAAAAAAACTTAATTTCTTCAAAAGGGAGTCGGGGGTAGTTAATATTACAAAAATTCCTTGTCCCCTCCTGTTGAAAAACTTCCCTAGAACTACCTCAGTTAGAGCCCACTACAATAAAAATTACGGTTATAACCTTGATTAAAAAAAACCTTTTATTAATATATTATCTTAAAATACTATAGTAAAATATTTGTGTTTATACTGTTGCACATTTATTGCACATTTATTACAGGTATACGTACTTTGAGAAATATAGCAACATTTTTAGTACCAGTTACCCTTTTAGTACCATACCTATTAGCTTTTTAGTGTCAGACTTTATGCATGCATACCAAGTTTAGTCAAAATCTGTACACAAATTTAAAAGTTTTTTAAATGTAATTAATAAATGAAGAGAGTAAAACGTATTCTTGTGCAAAAGAAATCATACACACTATATAATATACTATAGTAGGTCTACTGAAGCACAATAATGGCGGCTTAGAGGCATCGGAGATGGGAGGGCTTGTTCCCAACAATTGCTGCCAGATGTTCTGCCGGGTTTGGAAAAAAAAAGAAGGTATTTGTCCCTGTAAAGGCTTAAAGAGTTAGTCAGAGAATTTAGCCAGAGTAAAAAATATACGTAGCAGTGATCAATCTTAAGCTACAATTTGCTAAGTGCTCAACTAATCTGTGTTGAATCTGTGATCCCAATGTGACCAAAAAATTACGTACTTGTTTATGTTGTGTGTTGTATCCAACTTTTTTTTGTGGTTTCTACAAACATTCATTTGATGAAATCCATCTATGGTAAAATTGACTATTTGTATTATAAAAAGTACTGCCTATATTAGGTTTATACATTTTATAAATTATATGTATTTGTTTAGTAATGATTTAATAAATAATGTTGAAATATTAAAACTTTGTCTCTGTTTCAATGTGTGTGGGACTTCTTACCCTCGAGAATATAGAAGATGGGACTTCTTACCCTCGAGAATATAGAAGATAATGTCATTGTGTAACTTTACCCAAATGTTTTCCTTTTTCCCTATTCATTCAATTCCCACTAATTATTTTGTTTACATTCAACAATAAAATATATATTATTTAAAACTAAAATACTAAATTTACTTTATGATTTTGGTCATTTTAAATAAATTCTAAATGTGCCAATCAAGTTTAAATATTCTAGGGTATCTGAAAGCACCCAATAATGTTGATTAATGAGTGATTCATTCAGTGAGATCCGTGTAATTTTTAAATGTATATAATGATATCAAAATGAGAGGAAGTCAACAATTCAAAACAGGAAACTCCATGAAAGACATTGCTCATTATTCAGTGAATAACATTTTAATGCAAATTGATCCGTTAACTTGGATAATGGTTACCCATGTGCAACTCTGAAATTGTGCAGGCAGTGGTAGCATTGTAGCTTTCCTAACAATTGAAGGTCTGCCCCCTCCCAATCTTTATACCGGCAAAGATAATAGCTGTAATTATTTGTCTGACCCTACAATATAAATATAAACATGCCATTACAAACATGCCATTTTATTAATTCAAGACATTTGATCATAAATAACAGAGCATGGCACAAAGTAAAGACACGAAGGACTCTAACAATTCATTGTTTCTGGCAACAGCTTGAGAGAGATATTTTAAATACTTACACAATGGTGCCTTCATATTTAAAATGTTCTATTATTCAGAAGATATACGGTTTACAAGAGCCTTGAAAGTCTGTAAATAATAAACAAGTGAGGGAAGGAATTTAATTTGTTTGAAAACCATCATAATTTACCACAAAATACAGGTTTAAATATGTTCTAAATATTGTTAAACCATCGTAATTCACCACAAAGTATAGCTTTAAATATGTACCTACTAGATCGGGTTTGTTAAACAACTTTAATAAAATACATATTAATAAATTAACTTGCTACTCCTTTTAAATAGGTACCTCCATGTAAAGTACACTAGTCACAAAAATTCACAGGTTTACAGAACTTAAGTGTGAAAACAAGTTATTTTTTATGAATGGTATTGATCATAATTGGAAACTATTAAACAAATAATAATTTTATTTTAATATTTTAATTGATTGTTCTTGGCAATTATTTCTCAGGAGCTTTAGTAATAAGCTAAGTTTTATACAATAATGAGTGGTAAATACTAATAAGGCTTTCAAATTACTTTCTAACTAAAAAAATGTCGCTCTTAAAATTAATAAACTTGTCACTGGCTAGGAAAGGTTATGTGGCCCTCCAGTGGGAAGATGCACGAGTACAGGTACACCTAGTTCACTATCTTCATTTATATTACTCCTAATTGATTCTTTCTCACCCTTGTACTCTCTCAATTACCTTAGCGGTCTTGTAATTTTGGTCACTAGTTTAAAGTTTTTATGTGTGTTTGTGATGCCAATAGCTGATTTAGTCCTAAATCATGTTTAAATAATAATTAATAATAATAATAATAATAATAAAATAATAACAACCTGAAAGCTAACTAGGACTAGATAAATTACAGTCTGATGGATATAACACTATGAAGAGTATGTCTCCCGAAAGAAATAATCATTATTACTGTATTAATGAAATTATTACTTGTGGAGATTCAATAGAGTGATAAGGTTGAGTGATCAAAGACAATGTAACTAGTGTATTTCATGTTTCATAGGAGTAGAAGGTATAACTGGTAAGTTTTTTTTCTATGTTTAATGACTTAAATTTACATTTAGTAATGCATTATGTTGTTGTTTTTTTTTCTCTCCCGCTCCCTCATTTTTCACTCTACCGGTAACCATCCAATATACAGAAGTTATACTTTAAGTGTTTCAACTCACTGAGCTTAATGTCAAGATCGGCATCAGCTACCCAGGGTCCAGCCTTGCATGCCATCTTGAAATACTTGGAGCTTGCCTTCAATCTGTTTTCAGCCAGGGTCAGCTCAGATTCGCAAAGCTGAGGTACCACACGGCTCTCAAAGTACTGAAACAAAAAGCATTAGTCATTCATTTTGTCAACTTCAGCATAACCCACGTTTACACCTCTGTTACTTGCTCTTAGATATTAACCATGTAAACAAATATGTAAACAAACTAGCCTGGATACCTTAATAAATAAAAACAAAAATGGGAAATATAATTATAAGTCCTTGAGTTTAATAAATAAGACAAATTTGAAATAATTAGAGGGCACAAAAGTCCTAAAGTTAAAATGAAATAGTTTATTATTTAGAAGATTGATGATTATTGAGATTATTAATGAACTTTTTTTTGTGATACATAAAACTTTATTTTATCAAACTATTATAAATTGTAATTAAAAATCTTGAGTCAAGAAATCATGGTTTTAAAAATAAACTTTTTTTTAGCACTGCGTCTTAATTACTACCCGTTTGGGTTATTATACGCTTAAGTACAGATTATGCTAATGGGTTAGAAATTGGGAAGGTTGAATTTAGAGAAAGTGAACCCGAATGTGTGTAGAGGGAGAGTGGAAAACCATCTAAGAAATACCACCCCCAATTCACCTGAACAAGATTCAAACTTCGATCTCTCCGTCCTCGGCAGTCTAGCTCAACAAACAAACTAGCGTATTAGCTAATTACGCCTCGTCGGGTTGAAAACCTTTGATAAACAATTTTATCTCAGTTGTTTTCTTAGTTGCTATGTTTGATGACAAGATTATTCTTTTTTCCACTGCATCTTACCACCTGTTCAGGCAAAATAGATATATGATAAATACTATAATGAGGTATAGATGAGAAAGGAAACATTTTATAGACAATCTACCAGTATTTGCATGGAAGGAGAGTGAGAAACCATTTAGGAAAAAAAACACCTCAGATGATCGTAGCAAGATTCAAGCCCCGATTTCCTCATCATCAGCAGGCTTATCTAACACGAGCATGACACCTTATACCATTCAAACATTAAAGTGGGTGCCATGGTTATTTATTAATTAATACAAAGGGTAGGAGATTGAAGGGATTGAATGGGGGTAAGTACACCCGTATTAATGTGGACATAACTGAGAAATTCACCCCACAATACACCTGGTCATTATTTGAGCAATGACCAGCAAAATAGAGACGATATGACTGATAGCTTTATACAAATATCCAAATGTGCAAGTAGATTAGATAATTTAAAATTAAATCCTCATGTTTTGTTAAAATGACTTTATTCTGAGATAGTTTGGATTATGGTCATTCACTGATTATAGTTTAGACATAGATGGAACAGTTGCTTGAATATAATCTAAATAGCACCTTTACCTCAGAGCACCACTTCCTCTGTTCCACATGCCTAGCCAGGATTGTTCCATGCCCCAAGCTACAATTCTCTATTCCACATAGCTATCCAGGATTGTTCCATGCCCCAAGTTACCATTTTCTATTCCACATGTCTATCCAGGATTGTTCCATGCCCCAAGCTACAATTCTCTATTCCACTTGGCTATCCAAGATTGTTCCATGCCCTAAGTTACAATTCTCTATTCCACATAGCTATCCATGATTGTTTCATGCCCCAAGTTACCATTTTCTATTCCACATGGCTATCCAGGATTGTTCCATGTCCATAGTTACAATTCTCTATTCCACATAGCTATCCAGGATTGTTCCATGCCCCAAGCTACAATTCTCTATTCCACATGGCTATCCAGGATTGTTCCATGCCCCAAGTTACCATTTTCTATTCCACATGTCTATCTAGGATTGTTCCATGCCCCAAGCTACAATTCTCTATTCCACATGGCTATCCAGGATTGTTCCATGCCCCAAGCTACAATTCTCTAGTCCACATGGCTATCCAGGATTGTTCCAAGCCCCAAGTTACAATTCTATATTCCACATGGCTATCCAGGATTGTTTCATGCCCCAAGCTACAATTCTCTATTCCACAAGGCTGTCCAGGATTGTTCCATGCCCCAAGCTACAATTCTCTATTCCACATGGCTATCCAGGATTGTTCCATGCCCTAAGTTACAATTCTCTATTCCACATAGCTATCCATTAAGATCTTTATATGATGTCATAGACTTTATAATCTTTAATTTACGTCTGTCACTGGCTTTGTTTAGCTCATGGTTTGTTAAAATTTTAAATTACAGGTACCTAGTTGCTTCCTTTATTTTTATGAAGAGCTGTATGGAGTACAATGACCAGGTCTTGGCTCCAATACAGGTAGAGGACTGATAGTAGTTGGGGAAACACTGATCTAAGCAATCATTTCATGTCTCACCCTCGTCATGATTGGAGTCCACTCAAATGTGTTGTAGCCATAGCCAGGGTGGCAGAACTTTTGTCCTCTCAACTGGTTCAGGAAGGTAATGTTGGCACTCTTGCGTACTACTGCTGCCAACTCAGTTTCGAACAACTCTGGAAATAATAGTTAAAGCAACAATGTATATTTCTATGAACATTTCAAGATAGGTTTTTAGAGTAGCAATAATGTTGAATATATTTAACAACAAACTTATAAAATTAAATGATACATTATGATTATGTATAACAGCTGTCACATGATCTTTAAAATTGATTTTCAAGACTCAAATTCCTACATCAACTATCAAGATTGACCACCACTTAAGATTAAAATCTCTCTGCTCTTAGATTATAAAGATGTATAGAATTCAACAGTAGAAGTTTAGAAATAACTTTATTATATTTAATCATTTTAATTTTAGCCTTAAAATAACTTTTATGCTATCAATGAAATTGTTTAAAATAAATAATAACCCCAGATCTTCTATTATACAACATGTTCTGCAACTTGTCAATACTCTGCAAATTTATTAATTGATTTTTATTTGAAAATGTCAAATAAGCATGTGTTTGATTATCAGCCGTCACAAATTATAAGTGTTTCAAATTATAGGTTGAAATGTATAATGAGGCGATTTAGAACAATTATAGTTTCTTTTAGTACCACATTTTATTAGGTACTTGTTCAGATTATATGCTTATGTATGAATTACACTAATTTGTTAGGGATTAGAAGGTTGAATTAAGAGGAAGTGTACTAGCATTTGCATGAAGGAATAGTGGAAAAATACTTAAGGAAAAACCTTCAGTACACCCAACCAGGATAGAACCTCGATCTAGACATCTTTGGCAGTCTAGTTAATTGTGAGAGTAGTGCCTTTAGACAATACGGCCACCGAAGCAGGTCAATTATAGATACATTTTTTTTGACGATGAATTAAAATTGAGTATACATTCATTGGTGACCCTTGGACTAAATGTAAGTCTCATCTAGTCTGATTTTCTAGTGATGGGAAGGTCAAAATTTGAATCCTGGCCTGGTATTTATGAAAGTAATTTTTCCTAAATAGTTTCCCACTCTTCCTCTGCACAAATACAAGTTACCTTTCCTCTAAATTTTACCTCCCTCTTTCACTACATTATTAGCACATTTAAAAGACTTTATATTTGATGAGAAGTAAGATGTGATGATGAAGAAAGTCATTAAATAACTTATAAGTGTTTTAAGTGTCAATCAATAAAGTTTGCAAATACAGTAGAACCTCATTAATCTGAACTAATTGAGGCTTGAAGTTGTCTGGATTAATTAAATTCTGGATTTGAAAAAACCTTTAAAATAAGGCAAGGTACGATTAAAACGATCTATACAAAAACAAACCACATTTATTTCATATTAAAATAATACAAATAGAAAATAATCTGCAGGAAATAAAATAATATGTAGATTACTTACATTATATTTTGGTCCGTTTACAATCTCTATGGGCACAAATGCTGGTACACTTCCTAAAAATTCAACACCTGCCATCTCCACCCCATTTAAAAAATTAACGTGTGTGTAACCAGACAGATAGGGATGGGTACAAATAAGAGAGTTAAAATAGCTTTGAAAAATATAATTTTGTACATGTGTGTGTATGTGTGTGTCTAGTTAGTCATGATACTTTTAAACTCTTTTAATTAGGTCAACTTTTTTGTTTCTGAAACTAGAACTCCATAAAAAAAATTTGCAGCCCATTTTGATGACTTTCTTTAGGATAATGGAAAAAAAATAACTTTTTTTTTCACCATTGCATTTAATTGTGTATTTGTCAATCAACGTACATTTAAAAACATTAATTGGAAGATAGTGAGTGATCCACTGTAGTTCCCACAAGGAGGAAAAAATCTAGGAATTAAAATAAACTTCTGTTAAAGTTACATTTCGATCATATTTCAACTATGACTCACGTTTAGGGAATGTTCTGATGTTGTTGATGACAGCAACACTGCCGCTATCATAGCTTGCTGCAGCAAGAAGATCTTCAGGCTGAAATACTCCAAAGTCAGCCTGGCCCTTGTAAATTTTCCTGAAGCAGTCCATTCTGAAATAAAAAAAATAAAAAAATACCGTACACAAATAGTTTAAGTGCAAACTATGAAATATTTTACCTATTATATTACTTCTACTAAGGGCTTCTCCTATGTACACTTTACATCACATTTCTTCAAATCACATGCATCTCTGATTTGACACTTAAAGTCCAATGATAAAAATATAGAAAATAGTATATCTTTTCAGATAATATGGCACGCCAGGTGAACCGACGGGTTTAAATGAGGTACCCATTGTCATATCCTTAAGTACCTGTACAATTTTAACCCACAGATAAAACCTTGACCATGCTAACAACTTTCCCTTCATAATTTGTGGGCGTC
>CABFWB010001150.1:19451-31312 GCA_902151455.1 Timema bartmani | reverse complement strand
TACTATTTACAAAAAATGTCCGCGGTCTTTTTGCCTCTGGTGGCATCACATACCTCCGTTTTCGAGCGACAGAGATTTCTCCATCCAGCGCTAGAACGTTACATGCCTCAGCCAGCTAGCCCACCGTGGACATAAAATATTTAGAAATTAAATCAAATATTTAAACTGTAACAAGGATCTGTATCGTAGCAACACATTTTTAATATTAATACCCAGGACACGAAAATATTATTTAATATACATACTAAAATATATAAAATATTCTACATCTTTATTTATTTTAAATATTATACTTGTTTAGTTTGTTAAGTGGTATCTAACTTAGATATTTCTGTCGTGTCAGTATATTTATGGAAAACACGACCCCTGTGGGCTGTTGGTGGTCTCAATTTGATATATTACCAACAATATCTACTAGAAAGCAGTAGTGCTAACTCAAAATTGCGATCTAGTTGTTATTTTAGGACTATGCTAGAAAACGCACACATTCTAGATATCTCGTCAGGTAAATGTTGGTGCATTAGCTTGAAACGCACCTTCCTCTTCCTGTGTCTTTATACAGGGATGCAAGTACCGAAGTGTCTTCAAATAAGTGATAAAAGTGACAAGAAACCATAAAACAGTTATTAAAAAGTGACTTAAAAAGTGATTAAAAGCGACTAAAAATTAAAAGAATATCCCGGCAGTATTAATAATTTATATTTTGTATTTTTCTTTGTCCCCTACCAAAAATACCATTTAAAACCAAAGTTTAACTTAACTTTAAGAAAATCACCAACATAAATTAAAAAGTAATTGTAATTTGAGCTTTTATCTTGAAATTTCTTCTTTTCTTCTTTAAATGAATTGATTTTCTTTCCTCTTTTTATCATCAATTTTTATTTTATTTTCTTCCAGGTAATTTTGATAGCTTTTGTGAGTACCTTGGGCAAGAGCTAATAACTGTCTTGTAATGGGCACTAGCTCTGGTTAATTAATATAGAGTTGTGATGCATCTTTTGTAGTTAGATATACACTTAATATATGTTATGACATTTGGGCCCGATCTTCTGTGAGGACTCTACTTTAGAAGGAAATCCTTCTTTCAAAATATGCATTTCCATGTGAAAAAAATAGGGACACTTTTACAACTTTACAGTTTTCAGCTGGATTATACAATGTGAATAAATGTCTCCAAAATTCGTCTACTCTTACACCTCCTTCAATTTAACGAATTTTGTCCTCAAGCTCAAAAGCTTCCACTCATCAATCAACCTATCTTCAGAGACATTAAATAGTGGACCATATTTCAATTATATACATTTATATATTCCTGGCACCACAAGCACCTATCCGCTCAAAACCTTCCTTCTGTTAAAAATTAAACAGTGAAAATAAAAATGCTGTACATTAATAGGGCTTTGGACCATTTCAAAACAAAACCTGTGTTGCGAACATTTTTTTGAAAACATTATCATCACTACATCGACACTAATTGGAGAGGGATGTATTAAGGTAGAATTTAGAGAAAATATAGCTTCATTTTTGTGAGGGATGTAGGGAAGGGGTAACAATTAATAAAACATCACCTAAGTACATCCAGTCAAAATTCGAACCCCGATCTGTGGCTACCATGAAACCATAAAAGACGAGAATGACGCCTTTGTTCGCGAGCACCCTGGGCCGGATGACTGATGGGTTAGCCAATATAGCCTCAAGGTTGGCGTGTGTGACATTTACAAGAGTAGGCCTACAGTATCAGCCGCCAACATTTTCCTTTTGGGTATTTTTTTACCTCTGTTATTCAGTGGCGCGTTCTAATCATCAACAAGTTAAATTATACATAATCCAAGTGAACACCCTCCCCATATGGAAAATAATTAAAAATATTTAAACCAATGCGTTATAATGTTATAAAGAATGACTGGCTAACACCTCCCTCGCCCTATGTCCTACATCACCTAGCCAATAGTTTCGTCAACTTGGCTATAATGTGCAGAAAATCAAGTGGCATCACATGCCAATCAACTCTGTGATAAAATCATTTAGAAGACGTAAATTTAAACCAACATTACTGCACGTGGATAATTTTTTATTAAATATCATTGGAGATAAATAGTTAATATAAGTTCCTAATAATGAACATTGATGAAATATTAAACGATATTTGGATAAAAACTGCATTTAAAAGGATTTTTTTGACCATTTTAGAATGTTTTCACAGATGAGCATTGTGTATAAATCTTCATTCTGTCATAGTAGGGACATAGTGTAGCTATTATCGAGAAACTCTGTAGCTTTGTCCCCCATCGTAGCCGTGTAAAATTTCGAGTAATCATTCAAATACGAATGCACTGCACACATTTCTGGCATAACGTAAGTATTTTCTTTTCACTTTTACTCCCATACCTCACGCGAGCCGGGAGCTGATCTGGGCCTGCTATGATGTATGCTCTTAAATCTGAAACTCTCCAGTAGTTATATTACTTAGTTTAAAATGAAAACCAATTATTTGTATTAAAATACATATTTTGTATATTAATACCTACTAAAACATTTTAGGCCCATATATATATTTATTTCTTTTATTGTGACAGTGACTTTTGTTTTATGTTTTTTTTTATTAAAATTACAAATTTGTTAATCAAATTGGTGTTTTTCTATAACATGTTAGGAACAAGAACCAACATGTCTGGAAAGGGGGTCAAGGGCAGGACGGGGAAGGGGAGGGGGAAATTACGTAATCATCACAATACACACTCTCTCCGGGGTAAAATTGCCCTGATACGCCGCCCCAGCTACTGTTACGTATTATGACCAGCATCTAAAGAAAGATACTCATCCAAAGAGAAAATTGTGATGTTTGCGGAGCAAAAAATAAAGATTGAGCTATTATTTTCTATCATATTCTTGAAAATTGAAAAATGACACCTAGACACGGGTGAAATGATATCTAGATGGAGTAATCCTCACTAAAAGCATAAATAATATCTTTGGCTATTTGATTCGTATTATTTTCTAGCCAAAGAGATAGGTATATTTTATCTAGAGATTTACAGCCATGCAGCAAATAACGGTTTCCATGGTGACTAAACAAAGAATGAAAAACTAAAAATTCTTTGTGAAAATCGGGTTTTCGTGGAAAACTACAATTTTGCCCGACATCCTGGACTCCTAACCGCTAAAATGAGTGGTGGTTTGTCAAAATCTCTTCAGTCATTTCCTCGTAATTTCTATTACCGGAAACGGGCTTATCAAATTATATATAGAAAGATGTATTGTTTTTGAATTAATTGGACATTCTTATAAATGTATTACAATAACTGTCATATTTTTAGTAGGCCTATACATGCCATTGTTTTAATTTTATGTAGACGGATTGCATAGTTTACAGTACATGGTATTGAATTCACATGCGTGTTTTAGCCTAAAATATTCTCTACACACTATATGACAACAGATTCACATATGTATTGCTCCAAAAAATATGCTCTACACGATATAGGCATATGAATAAAAATTATATATATATATATATATATATATATATATACAGTTATATATGTATATTTGATTTTTACTGTGTACTAGAAAGGTAAGCAATTGAAGCAACAACCGCGTATGTATGTTTTATAATTACATTTGAGTCAATTTGTTTGTCATAACCAAACTTGGCACGCTTATAGCCACTCTTTCGGATACTTTTGGTCATGATTTTTTAATATTCATTCATACAGACATTTTCGGTTAAAAATTCCCTGTGAAAAAAAAAGTAATTATAGTTAGGCATATTTATGTTACAAAATTAACTAAAGTTTATTTATACTAATTTTAAGGCTTTTGTTTCACTTCTTTGAGCTACTAACCAAACTAGGGTAAACATTCCTAAAATATTTGGAAATATAGATATATGTATTTGTCGCCAAAGAAAACAATTTTTAGTTTGGGATCGTGAACATTTTCAACTTTCAGATTATGTTTAATTTTTGCATTTTATGTGCCCTATAAAACAAAAAGGTGGGTTTTGTATTTCTGTCTGACCCCTTGCTTGTCTGTATGTACCTGGGGCTCAAGAGAAAACGATTTGATGGATTTCTTTGAAACTTTAGTATTTAGAAAGGTACCACTATATTATATTATGGTTATATCTTGAGGCGTTTTTTAAATTTTTATTAAAGCTCTCAAATTAGGGTGGTTTACTGAAAAATGATTTTTGAAAAATCCATTTTAAAAATAGTTTTAGCTATTTTGTTTAAAATGGATATTTGGTGAGTGTTTACCAATAAATAAATAAATTATATTAAATTATCCAATGCAAGGTAAGCTTTGTAAACAGAGAGTCCTTGATCAGAATCATTATGCATATCTACTCGATATAGTCATGAATCATATATATAGCATTGTACTTCAGTGTCATCATCGTTCATTGATCGGAACAATGCTCGATATATGATTGGAACTTGCTTACAAACATGTTCAGACCTGACCCAAGTTCTAACACGCAGAAGACTTTATCTCTAAGCTTATAAGATGTATACCACCAGGATAACCTGTGGTCTTCGAACTTGACATGCTCATACATGCACGAAGAGGAAGAAGAACTCCGTACTTGGCACGGATTCGCTTCTCCAACATTAAGTTCATGAGGGATTTGAATCATAATCCATACGTACACCTAATCCTGGTAGAGATTTTAGATGAATGGATGTATACCTATTCTCACCAGTTAGGATATCCTTACTCCTGATTCACTGCAGGAGTGCAAAATATGTCCGATCCCGCGAACGAGGTTTTGGGGGGAAATTAAAGCATTGCTGGGGAAATTTGGGGCAGGTAAAAGCTCAACCACTGTGTGGACGCTTTTGGTAATTAAGTGTGTGAATGAATTTAGTCAAGATTTTGTTTAAGTGTTTAACTTTGCTATCTCCTAAATGGACTCATATTGTTCTTCCTTTATTCTAAGGGTTTGTTTTGGTTTACGAAAACATGGGTGAGCTAATAACAGCTTATTTCTGATACTTTCCCTCTCACTAAGTACAGGTATTTTTTCTTAACTGAAACTGATAAAAAAAACTATCTGCAAAGCTTGAGAGTTAAGTAATTTAGCCTGTGTTTTTATGTACCATGAAGAATCCGAAAAACTGGACCGTTGTTACTTAATAAAGGACTTTGCTGAAGCCAGAGGCAAAGCCCAAAAGAAGCAATTTGTTTAAAACCTCTTGTGATGTGTGAAGACTTGCAACACATATTTTAATATTTACTCCGACATATGAGCTTTGTCAGTAGCAAGTTTGTCTCCACAGTTCTGTTATCAACACGAGGGGAAAAAAATTTATCATTCGTTAAATTTGGACTTGCCCTTTCACAGTCATGACATATTAACGACGTTTATTGTATTATTAATTTTGTAATTCTTGAGGTGATATGATCAGTCGGTTCAGAAGAAACACAAATCAGTAAAAATAGTTTTGATACTTTCAATTTTTATTGTAGCCCATACCTAACTTGAAAAATTCTAAATACTGCGCCGATTGGCACATTGTAAAAGTGACAAGTTTATTTATTCTTGTTTGATGGTTACGGGGAGATCTCAGGTTGAGCCCCGACTAGCTATATTGGAAGTGTTTTTTTGTTAAATGATTTCCCACTCTTCCACCAAGAAAATATGGTACATTTCCTTTAAAATTCTATATTCTGTCGCTACCCCGTACCCACACCGTGGGCAAATCTTTCAATAATCCTTATTGGGTTAGTGTTGAGTAGTGCAAAGTAATCGATAGGTTCGCGAATGATCATTTATTTGGATTTAAAAATAGATATTAAATACAATTTACAGAATGTGATATAGTTTTGACAAGTTTTATTTGAGAGAGGTTAAGAAGGGTCGCCAGTTACTGTCAGTTGCAGTATTCTGCCAGTCTCAACGGTCCGCGCTCTGACGTGTCGTTAAACTCTACACACTCGTGACAGTCCATGTTGCGACGACTACAACTCGGATCGATAAACACAGGTATTTTGAGTACTCGGAACGCCCGTGGAGAGTTTTTATCCACACTCAGAATATTCCCCCAGACTGACCGTCGGTTAAGCAGTGGCAGGTCGCAAAGCACTGGGAAACGGACTTCCTTCTACGGGCCTCTCCTTTCTTCTATGGTCAAAGCTTGGAGTATTTATATCCCAGAAAAGGTTTCCCTCCCCCCCTCTATGGTTATGCCATAACTAAAAATAGTTTATGTTGCAACTTGTGCACAACGCAAGATAGCAATAACATGTTATTGTTTTCACTCGAGATAGCTGACAGTGACTGGTTTTACTGGTAATAATTAGCTACGTCATGCTTCAATAGCTTTTAACCACGGCCAAAGGTTGCCAAGCTATGACAATTCCTTATTTATATCCCATAAGCGTAATCGTATTTATTTATACATGTCTCGTAGTCCAGTTGGTGGGGTAGCCGGTACTTAGATACCATTTCCCAGGGGACGCCCGAATTTACTAACCTTACATTCTCTCTGTGGATGTTATTTTCATGTCCCGATGAGATGAGGTGATGGTGATAGTGGATAGTGAGTATGAGGGTGTGGAAACACTTAAACCTAGCTTAAGCTTAACTAACCAAAACCTGGTGACCTTTGGAATAGTTCCTATTTTGTGAAAAATGTCCATGGTACCAGCCGGGAATCTATACCACAGGGCCGGTTATAAGCGTGATCAATGAGAGAGAGCGAAATATACTTTATGAATCGTGACTAATGCTTCTCAACTTCATGGTAAAGAGTGTTTCCTTACCGGCTGGACCCCGGCACACACTCGACCGTGGTACTCTTACTCTCCAACACCGAGCAGTAGGTGGAGAACTTCTTGGTGCTGTTTATCTTGTCCACCACGCAGATACGATCTGAAACAACAATGGTAGTGGTTGCAGAGATTGGCTTGACATTGTGAGTCATACAATACAACCGTTTATAAATGTACAGATTGGCTCCACTTTGTAGTGAATATATGTTTAAATAACAATCACAAAACACTCTCTTACAGCCCTCTTCCTCTCAAAATTGTTTTGCCTACCTACTAGATCTACTTTCACGTATCCACACGTGAAGTCATGTGACCTGAGGCTGTCACTTTTTATATATAGTATTAATACCAACGTTAATTTTATTCGCAAGGCAGCCAAGTTTTGATTTAGTTAACCACAGCAAGTAAACAATCCTGAGATGATTTTACTGAGGGTTGTTTCTGGCACAAGGCCCGGGGGACTCACAACCTCATTTCCGGAACTATCCTGACATTTTTATTTTCTCTCGACACCTTGAAGCAAGAAGTATTGTGATCGCCAAAAAAATTTAACTCGAGATTTTGATAAATGCCCCCGTTTCATGACCCCCTGAAAGATAAAAAGTGGTTTTCGTGAGCCATCTGTATCTAGGCCTTGAGCCGAAACCATTTTAGCGAGAGGGCTAAAAATTGGTTTCTAGGGTTTGCATAAAGTTCTCCTGAGAAATTTTTGGAATTAGATATCTAATTTTAAAATTAATGGTAGTTTAATGAAGGGCAAAAACAGAAAGAACTATTTTCTCCAGATCCGGGAAGGTAATAAAACCCGATCCAAAATAAAACATGAGCAATATTTTGAATGTTATATTAAATATGTTAGAAATACTAATACGCTGCCCTAAAAGGGGGTGGGGGTAATTAGGTGGATAAGAGCCCCGATAACGGACGTGGACAGCTCAGTGGTTAGAGCAGTGGCGTAATAAGCCAAAGGTCCCGGGTTCAATTCCCGTGTTCAGGTGTCATTTTTCAATCTAAAGAATATCAATACCTTTGGCCAATGAAATCTTTTATACGCATACATGGATCCCATAAGTACCCCCAGGGGATGAGGGCGTCCATAACCTCCCCGACACTTGAACAGATCACATCAATAGCTCAATATGGGCTAAAATAGGATTTTCTCCTTATTCCCCTGCACCGTACGTTTTTGTTACTTTGTTTATTTTTTTAGGCTAGTGCTTATTTAATCAATTGGTTCAAAAGAATGCACGTTAAGTAGGCCTACCCCTAACAGAAATACATTCCAAGATTACTTTAGAGTGTACTATCTTTTATTGACACTGACTGTACTAAACCAGTTGTTTTTAAATAATAACGAATGTTTTTCTTCGATAGAGTCGTACGAGTGATAAGTACAAGTGGTAGTAGAAACTAAGTAACAGAGGGAAGTCCCCTGATACAGTGTGATAAACTTGACAGTTTCACAACATGCACAGGTACATAGTTTGTTACCTCACACTCTTCTGCGTCGTATAGACCCGGCCACGGTCGTTGGAATAGAGCGCTGTGACGTTGCCCTCCGGGCGATGATAAACTTGAAAAATTCCGGTAGAGCCAAGTTCTGATACCGGCCGGGTTGAAATTTAGTCTTCGTTAGGTACGAACGATTCTAAGTCTCCTTATTGTGAATTACTTTCCGGTTACGTTGAGGTGTTAGTCTATACGTAGTCTGTTTATATAATAATATATATGAATTAGAGGGACAGCCGCTTGAATTCTCGAACACCTCAAATCCTAAGGTATTTGAGAAATTCGGTACTTACTCAAAATAATATTATTTATTTTATCTCTAACTTGAATTAACCATTTTTATTCAGGAAATAGGCAGAATACATTTTACAAGCGCGTGTAGATGATAATTCAGTGCACCCAGCCTGGACTAGAACCCCCCACCTTCCTGTCACCTGTAAACCAGACAAGACGATACTGACACCTTCATTTGTGTGCCCACCGTTGAGGGTAGGTGGAAGGGTTCTCTATGATAGTTTCAAAAACTTTTAAAGTACTGTAGTTTTCATTGCCGCCACAATATATTTGTTTTTGTGTGGGCCTAGATTGTTTATATATGTATAATAAAATAGGATAATTATCTTCAATTCTATCCGCAATCCGTGTTTTTATCCATATGTTATCAACCTTGCTAATATTATCAAGGATAGCCGCATCCGTGCAGGACTTTACGTATAGGCAAAAAATAAGAATAACGACTCTTGGTAAAGTCGAGAAACGTCAAGCCCACAGAAAAGTAAAGAATGAATGCCAGAAATTTCCTAACAAGTGAAAGTTAGAGCATGAAAAAATACCCAAGGACTATTTAAATACTCTGCATCATGATTATATGTATTTTTGCGCACACGCCATGTATCCTTAATCACGTGATTATGTTTCGAATAGTGAGAAAGTGTAATATTTTGTACAATCAAACTCGTCGAAATAAAACCATTTCAAAAAATAATATAAACACAATCAACTTATTCATAATTTTATTTTTTATCTAGTTTTTTTAGATAAAATAACAAATGAAAATACAATACGTTTAGAAAATGGCAACCTCTTTCTTTAATATCATTGATACTTTAATTTCAATTCGCATATCGATGTTCATTTATTTGTCTGCCTGTGATTAGTTTTCCACGGTCGTCTGTAGCGATAATCTTTAAGAAAGTTTTAGTTGGTCCAGATTTTACGGAGTGCTACGGACTACGGAATACGGACTGAGGACAAACGGATACGGAGTATATACAGTCCGATTTCAATATAAAATAACTTCTGATAGTTATAAAACTTATTTAAATAATTTTCATGTATTCATACGTCAAATCACATGAGCTGTGACTATAACTTTTAATAGATAATATTAATAAAGTAAGATTTATCAATGTTTACAGCAACAAAATGTGTTTGTACTATCAAAATCCCGCTATAGATGAAGCTTTAGGTAACTTGAGACTAAGCAACTCATCCTTCCTGTATTACGGAAAGAAACGTAATAATTTATAGAAACAGAAAAAGGAAAGTTTCAAATTAAACTGGTACAGTATAAGTTAAAAAAAAAAGCATTTGGTAGCATTTTAATTTTAATGAAACTACACTTTATGATATCTTAAGTAAGGATTAAGTTGCTCTATTAATCATGTGGTTAAAAAGAACAGCACGCTAACTTAACTCAAGTTTTTTTTAAAAACTGTTTTACTTCGGTACCTGTTTTAACTTAAAAATCCATCTGCATTAACACTATTGACAGGTGCCCATATTATGTTTAATATTGCACGTTCAATGCAGGTTCTAGAAATTGATATCGCAACTTAACCAAAATAAAATTTAATGCCTTTTGGATGAGCCCTGAAAATGGACGTTGAATCATAACAAAAGTCCTCATTTTGTATGTTAGAAAAAGCTAGATATTCACGTATACTGGTTAACAGGAGGGTTTCGTTCAGAAATCTTATTTGACCTGCTTAAGCAATGAGAAGATGTTGTCATAGAACTTGAGCTTTTTTCTTAGTACATATTATTTACTTTAAGGTAGGTTATTCTAGTGGCGAGCAAACAACTCGAGTTTGTGTGTGAGTGTGTGTGTAATAGGACCCACAATTCCATGGTTTATTGCAGAAACAGCTTTCATGGGTAATACACCTTTTCGCATTTCTAAATACTAAGCACTTATCTTTAGTGTGATTTCTACATGTCTCTAGTATCGGTAGAATTAAATAGCCAAAGCTATTGTTTATGCTATTAGTGGGAATTACCCCATCTAGATATCATATTCTGAAAATTGAAAAATGACACTTGGACACGGGAATCGAACCCGGGACCTTTGACCTATCTGATAGCTCGTGATATTAATATAATTACTCATTTGTAGCTGACGATTTCCGCATGTCCATCATTGACTCTGCCTTAAAATATGAGTGAAGAATGACCGTAGGCACGGGACGAATCCTGGATAGCTCAGTGGTTAGAACATTGGCGTACTAAGCCAAAGGTCTCGGGTTCGGTTCCCGTGCCCAGGTGTCATTTTTCAATTTTCAGAATCTAGTATCGGTAATAAATAACTTATATTGGTTTTTTTCTTTGAAAGGTTTCCCACTCTACAGTACTTCCACACAAATACCTCCTTCCTCATCCCAATCCCATTAGTATAATTTATCATACACAGTATGCGTATAACCTGAATGATGAATTACTATCTAGACATTTTCGTTAGTCCCCTAATCCAACAATCACTACAAGTATATTCAACACCTTGAAACACGACTCTCTCTAAATGTATACCATCCACTATGTCACCATGGCAATACTTCTAAAAAAAACGACTACAAATTTATTGTATGGCAATCTCTAATCTTGTAAAAAATTACTATAAACATAAAACTGAATTTAAAATAAAATTCCAAGGTGTCAGTCCAAGATCAAACCATGCCGACCGAGGGGTCATCGTTTGTTCGCAAAGCTGTGACTTGACCACACTCACAGGCTTAAGGCCGATTCACACTTAGACTCTAGAATTCTAGACTTGTATTTCCTCATTTGTCCTCACTCACAAGGCTGAGTTGACTCCGTTCCAGACCCACCACGTCACAGAAAATCTGGAAGCGTTGGGGATCAAACTCAGGACCTCTGAATCTGTACTCAGGAACTCTGACCATTAGACCATAGAGGCGGTCAAACTGTATTTAAGCTAGTTTAAACTACTCGTCAATAGTATTAAAGGTCTAAAATTGGCTTGGCACCTTACACTGATATGATCTGGTTTGAAATTTGCACAACAAAATAGGGAAAAGGTGACCTGGTGGTCTAGGGGTAAGGTGTCAGACGTCTGTGCTGAGGGTCCGGGGTTCAATCCTCAGTCCTGGTACAGATTTATCTGATTACAAAACCCTTCCTTCACCTCTGACAAGACGTGTATTAATCACAACTTGTGAATGTGAGGAATGCCAGGCCTCCACCGTGGTTCGGATCCCACGTTAAACTGTAAGTCCTCCATTTCATATCACTATCACCCTACCATTACACATTAGCGTAAGTGCGTATAACCCGAACGG
>CABFWB010001150.1:0-18655 GCA_902151455.1 Timema bartmani | reverse complement strand
GTTTTCAGTTTGTTTCACGTGTATTTAAGTAATATTCTATTTAGGTTTCATAGTTAATAAGTGTTTTTATATTACAATGAAACTTGAATTGAACAAGTCAAACCTCCACCTTTTACATTTTCTTCCTCTTCCAAAACAGCTGCTAATAGTAGCAACTCCTCTTCCTCAGTGCTATCATCTGACCTCAAACAAGACATTTTGGAGAGTGGCGTAAGTTAACTTCACTGGAGCAGATCAGGAAGAACCCACAGTGAATTCAGGAGGGAAAAGCTTAGCAATGAGTGTGAAACCAAACTGACAAAACCTTAGCACAGCATAGCATAGCTTAGCTAAGCTTAGCGTTCTGTGTGAACCAGCCTTTACTTCTTGAGACTTCGTACAAGTCGCGTGTGTAAGATTAGTCAAAAAAAAAAAAGGCCGGAAATGCCTGTTCCTCCTGAAAGAATATGTAATAACAAAGGAGAAAATAAAACTGTAACAATAAATATCAACACACAGGCTTCAAATCATCGTAATCACGAGAGTGTCCTTTTGGAGGAAACCACAATTCAATTAATTTAAATTAGTTGATTAATGACACCTGGACACAAGAATTGAACCCTGAGATATTTGTTGGCTTAGCACGCCAATGCTCTAACTATTGAGATATTCAAGACTCGTATCGTGTTCGGAGTCATTCTTCACTTATAGTCTATTCTGAGTCTATGATGGACGTGTGGAAATCGTCAGCTACATATAAGCGAACAATTAATATAGCGAGCTATAAGACTTTCCTATAATTACAATTAATTAATGCTCAATGTCCATTTATTCTGCCCAGTGCACCTTCAAACATTACCGTAATTACAATGCTTCATGCTCAATGTCCGTTTCTTCTGCCCAGTACACCTTCAGACATTACCGTAATTACAATGATTCATGCTCAATGTACAGGTACACTTCCTCTAAATTAAACCTTCCTCATCCCTAGCTCATTAGCGTAATTAGTACATATGTGTATAGCCTCAACAAACGCGGTACTAAAAAATATATCACCTAACGCAAATGTGGGTACACTTAAATTAAATCTTCCTTCTTTCCTGAGCCATTAGTGTAAATTTTCGGATAGCCCGGATGGGTAGTAGGACGCTGTGCATAAAAAACCACAATACTATTTGTTTTATTATTTATAGAGTAGAAATTAAACCAACATGTGGAAGAATTATTATATTATTATTATTTTTTGTGCACGAATGCTGGGAATTTAAATTATCCGTGCTTTGGATCCCAAAACTACTGCATGACTAACTTAGGCTTTAATTGATAGTAACAGTAGGGCTTGACCAGGCCTATAATAATTAATAAACTTATTTAATTAGTGAAATAAGAAATAATTATTCTTTCTTTAGAACTATCACTATAGGCCTACAGTTTTACTAGAAAAAAAGATTACAGTCAGTATTATTTAGAAATAACTTTAAGGTTGTAAACAATGTTTTTGTGTGGTGAACTGGTGGGAAGTGTGGGGGAACGGGAGATTTAACGTTGTTTATGACAATTTTTGATTGCGATAGTTTGTTGGAATCAACATGTTTCTGTGATCAAACCGATTTTGTTTTATATCGAATTTTTATCATATAAAAATAATAAGTTTAATTTTAAAATATATATTTTGTATTTTTATTCACATGGTTATGACTTAAGAGTGAATAATAGTTCCATTCCTATTTACAAAACTGACAGTTGTAAGTAGGTTAGTAGGTCTATCTGATAATATTAAAAGATGAGTGAGTCAGTTAGCCAGTCGGTGATTCTCAGCTAAGATTACGATATCTTTTTAAAGTTCCCAAGAGAGTTGCTAAAATTTTGCTAACACTTTATTTTAATTGAAATTCGTATATTTATATTTCGAAGAAACAGCAAATAACAAGTACTGTCACGGTGACCTGGTGGTCTAGGGATAAAGTGTCAGACTTCTGTGCTGGGGTTCCGGGGTTCAATCCTCGGTCCCGGCACAGATTTATCTGATTGCCAAACCCTTCCTTCATCTCTGACAACTTGTGAATGTGTGGTATGCCAGGCCTCCACCGTGGTTCGGATCCCACGTTAAACTGTAAGTCCTCCATTTCATATCACAATCACCCTACCATTACACATTAGCGTAAGTGCGTATAACCCGACGGGTAGTAAGACGCGGTGCTAATAATAATAATAATAATAATAATAATAATAATAATAATAACAATAAGTACTGTCGCGACCCTACCCCCGTGGGCTAGATCTGACAGGATAGCGTGCGCGAGTGGTAAGGTTGCAGGCACGGTAGTTGTGTGGGTTCCAAATAATATGTAGGTGTGTGAGTTTTGTTTTAATAGTAGATTCTAAACGATGATACAAAAATGTGATGTTGGTCATAAGATAAAGAATAAGAAGAATGGACACCCTTGCTCGTGTAAAAGAACTGGCTCAACTTGGGAATACTTTGACCGTCCAAGTTGACTGTTACTACGCGGTACTTTTACTGAACTCGATCCCGGGACCCTGAACTCCAAGGATGCCCTCAAAGTACTAGCACTATGGATGACCCGAAGATGTCGTCTGTAACGGTATGGCGTCGGACAGTGAGACCACCCGTGAGATAGATAGTAATACGACGCCCCGTTGCCAAAAAGTCAAGGTCTTTTATACTACGATATGGCCCCTTTTCTGCCTCGCTAGTTTATACATTGTTATGAATTGTCAGCGCTCTACTGTAACCTCCTGAGTATTTTACTTCATACATGCTAAGCCAGAAATTGTAGCACGTGTGTCCGATCGAATTATGTAAGTCAAAACAAACATTTAAATATTTCTAGGTGGTTGTGACAGTATAATAATATGCATACTTAAAGACCCAGCTCGGTGGCGTGGTTTGCTAACGCGCCAGTTTCATGTTGAGCTAGATTGCCGAGGACGAGAATATCGAGGTTCGTATCTCGGTCGGATGAAATGGGGGTGGTTTTTGCTAGATGGTTTTCCACTCTCCCTCCAAGAAAATATGGGTTAACTTCCTCTAAATTCAACCTTCCCTATTTCTAACCCATTAGCGTAATTAGTACATAAGCGTACAACCCGAATGGGTAGTAAGACGCGGTGCTAAATAAATCAATAAATATAGCTTAAAATTAGGATGGGTACAAATGACATGATATACCGATCAATCAACATTTGGGTGGGTACAATTTTCCCATGTTCTCCCCGATTTCTACGCCACTGGAGCAACTAATTTCAGGGGTGTACTGAGGCCAATACATCAGGCTAGGAAAATATACAACCCAGACCACTTGAACTCTTTCGCAAGCTAACACACACAAAAAAAACAAACAAAAAAAACATGCAGCGCAAGGTTAATGGATGATTTTATCCTTTTAAGTCGAACATAAAATATAAATACATAAATATCTAAAGGTATCTATATTGTCATATGATTTATGCTTATTTTTGTGTGAGTCTGCATATATTTTGAAGATAAGATAAAAATAACTTTAATGTTTGGTTCTAGGCTAAGAAGGGCATCGTATCTTACTAGCCGTTCGGGTTATGCGTTTATGTATTAAGATCACTTAAGTTGGCCACCCCACCCCCTCAAAATTAAAATTTAAATACACCACCGTTTTGCACCCAAATATTACGTTTTGC
Source organism: Timema bartmani (assembly GCA_902151455.1). Classification (NCBI taxonomy): domain Eukaryota; kingdom Metazoa; phylum Arthropoda; class Insecta; order Phasmatodea; family Timematidae; genus Timema; species Timema bartmani. The sequence continues at coordinate 14,998 of CABFWB010001150.1, read as the reverse complement.
ACTCTAATTGTTTATGTTTAGGAGGGCCAAGTTAAGAGTAGCCCCTCCCCAACTATTAAAAGGTTGGATTTTTTCTATGCCATCTTAAAAGTCCTGTCTTGCACCGTTTTGCACCCAAGTATGGCATTTTGGACCTGAATAGTTTTGCAAGAAAAAAATTTAAAAGGGAAAAAGGTGGTGGGGGGCCAAGTTAAGTGTAGCCCCCCTACTCACTAATTGGTATTTTTTTAATGTCAAAATAAAAGTCCTGTTTTGCACCCAAGTATGGCGTTTTCTCAATACACCCAACCAGCATTCAAACCCCGATCTTTACGTCACCGGTAATTCAGTCTATTTGAAAGTAGCGCATTAAACCATTCGACCACCGAGGCGGGTGGTATGAATGTTGGTCATTTTGTGTAGGATGACGATTGCTAACGATATTTGGAACTAGGTGACTGGCCTGATTATAATCAAGGTCGCTCAGTTTTATATTTATTTTTTTATCACCGCGTCTTACTACCTGGTCAGGCTATACGCATATATTTTAATTACTCTAAAGTTAAGGGTACGCTCCGCACCGCACATAATTTTCCAGCCAGAGGCTTCCCGAGAGCCAGATGTGATGGAAAATTCCAATGTATGCTTGCGCCACTGCACCCCTTCGTGTGCACTGGTTGGCTGTTGGCATGAAAACAACGTTCGGAAACTACCGAATATTTCCGGAGACACCCGAATTGTCATCCGCATTCGGGGGTTGATGGCAAAACGGTCCGGTCCGCACGGTAAAAGACTAAAAGTGCGGATGAATGCTCTCTCGACGATTCATCCACACCAGACCGGATAAGTGTTGCCACTTGCATTTAAAAGCATGGATAGCATTCATCCGAAATTTTACGGTACAGTACGGTGCGGAGCGGAACGGCTACATGTAGAATTAGCTTAATGTGGTAGGGATGCGTAAGAAAGCATTTTAGAGGTAGTAAGTATACTCGCATTTGCGTGGGAGTAGAGGGGGAAACCATTTAGGAAGATAATACCTTCAGTATATCCGACTGGGATTCGAGCCCCGAGGCTCTCGAAGCTAATTAATGCCTTGTAGAATGTTTGTATGTATAATATATGTATGTATTATTAATATAAAAGGTTTTTCGTTCATATTTATATTGTATTTGGGTATTATTCCTCTACAGTAAATGTTTTACAGGGCCGGTCTAATGCGTGTGCTACATGTGCAACCGCACACACAAACAGTTCAGGGGGGCGCCAAAATGGCCCAAAAATAAATATTTTTTGTTTTTATCTGGGAAATTATATGTATAATTAAAGAAGTAATTTGATAGAAGAATGCTTATTTCTTGAATTAATATATACATACATGCCAAAGAGAGTACTTTTTTATTTCAAATTAGTGCATTAGAATACATTAACAAAGTAAATACATTTTAAAGGCTGTTCGGTGCGACGTACCCCTGTCAACCACATTAGTGAAGGGACTATACTAGTTGCCGGGTAGTGTAGTATACGCCTGGCCGAGACTGTACGATCTATGAGTTAGGCTCAGGCCGAACCTTTGGTGGTCGTCAGGGGATGTTAGTTTAGTTTAGATTCTCAGTCATATCAGTCACCTAACCTCCGTGCGAGTGATTTATTGACAATCACTTACTCGCTTTATTTATAGCTAAGCGTGTTGCAATTCGCTACTTATTATTTTTAGTTTATATGGTGTTCTGTGAAATTTTGCCTAAGTTTTGTTTTCAATTATTATTTTGGTGCAAACCTTTTTAGTAGTAACTTAACTTTGTGAAGTGTATTGTTTCGTATGCTGTATTGCTGTTACTATTATGTTTTTACTTTTTGTGGTTTCTGTTTTTTTTAATAATATTAAATATATTTTTTAAAACAGTTACTAAAATGTTTTCCAAACTTTCTGCAGCCGTGTTACGTTCGTGCTAGACTGGATTGACGGTGACATTGTAATTCGAATCCCGGTTGGATGTACTCAGGGCTTTTTTCCTAAATGGTTTAATACTATACACAAATACGAATACATTTTCTCTTAAATTCTACCTTCCTCATCATTATATTAGCATAATTAATGTGTGCGCATAGCCCGAATGGCTCCTAAAGCTTGATTCACACGTTCGCCGAAACTAGAAAGCAGAATCTAATTGAGTAGCGCAGCAATTCACACGCTGTGTGTTGGTTGACCCGTAATGTATCCAATACATCGATACACACGCTTTCCAGTGACGGGTTATTTCAAATCTCCTCGCAACGGCCAACGAAACTGTCTGCTCGCTGTTAGCTCTACAGCGCATGCATTGTCATATGCACATGCGCACTGATCTGAGATGGGTGGTTTTGAGAATTGATTGGTTCTCCCTTGCCGAAGATCTCAGGCAGAGCGGACAAAGTAGAGATGAGTTGAACTTGAGCGTAACAGCTCGCACCGATAAGGCGGATATCTTGTGATTGTCTTAGAGCGCGTCACGTGACCATGTTTCTGTTCTGCGCTAGTTTTTCGGCGAACGCGTGAATCCACAGTAAGACACGTTCTCTGTTTTTACTTGGGTGATAAACGTGGAGGAACAGGTTTGGTGCGTTTGGAAGGTTTTGGAGGGTCTCTTATACACACCATTGTACCAATGTAACCACACAGTTCAGGTATAGGGGAGAAGGAGATCGCAGTAGCCCATCATGCACAATGAACAATGCGCTATTGGTAATTTAGCTCAAGTCTGCTGGAGTTGCATAGTAGTGAGGGTTCTATGTTTGTTTTTGTTAAAAAAACAGTGGGAATGAGACAGGCGATTATGTTTTTTTACCACTATTAAAATAATACAGCAGAATTAGAAATGTATATTTTAGAATGAAAAATCTATTCCACTAATCGGACCCGCTTCGGCGGTCGCGTGGTCTAACACGCTACTCTCGCAGTAGACTAGATTGCCGATGACGAAGAGATCGAAGTTCGAATCTCGATCGGGTATACTGAGGTTTTTTTTCCAAAATGATTTTTCACTCTCCCTTCACGCAAATACGGGTACACTTCCAAAAATATGACCTTCCTAATCCCTAAAACTACTAATAGTTTAATTAGTACATAGGAGTATAACCCGAACGGGTAATAAGACGCAACGCTAAAAAAAATCCACAGATCCCAATTTCGATGTTGTCTAGAGAAGAATTAATATGATATGATTTTTTGGTTCAAGCATGTGTATCCAATATACTGGTTAGTCTTACGTAAGATGGGCTATTAAGGTAGAATGAAAGGAAATATGAACCTAAGAAGAGTATTTTTGAAGTTTTCGTAACAATTTTTTTGACACAATAAATAAAATATTACTTCAGAAAATACGCTTAGTTTGATTTTCGACAGATTCATTCTTTTTGGGGTGGAATAAACTTTTTTTCCCCACAAACAAAATGGAAAACGTTGCAGACGATAATGTCTTTACACTTTTACTGATACACCAATTCAAAATATTCCCTGTAAAATTGTTGTTTTGAAGTCCAGTTTGGTTCAAGGTATACCTTCTTTGAAGAACTTCTGCAGTAGTGAGACTCCATTACTGTCAAAGAATTCGTTGAGGCTCGTTTTGGAATCTTCAAAGTTTTTCTTTCTCGCTTCTGAAACTCTGGTTTTTATTTTACTGTCTGTGTTTCTTCTGATACCATCACCTAATGTTGAATCGGCTTCTTCCTTGCAGTCAGTATCTGCGTTTTGTGTAACTACACTCTTATCTTTCCAACTACTAAATGTTTTTTTCTCCTATTGTCAATGTATTCAAGAACATTGTTTTGCAGACTCTGACTTTTTCTTGGTCTGTTTTCAAAAAGTAAATAAGTTAAAATCCTCTTCTACTACTTGTGCCTTCCTTCTTGCTGTTAGCTTTAACTCTGCGAGACAATTTACATACATCTTCTTTTCAGACAATGATATTCTCCGTAAATAATGAAAAATCTTTTTGCGCTGTTCATCGGTAATGATACCACAATTTATTAATTTTTTGCTATCTTTTTTCTTACAGTTACACCGCTCCTTCATATGCCTTGCTTCCTTTGAAATGTCGTACTTCCCTTTATTGTTCATCAGACACTTTCCCATATATTCTGCCCCACGTTCACGAGCTGACTTGTTTTTGTTTACGGTCCAATCAATCACTTACATTCACTTGGTGCCACTTTCTCCTGTTTCTTCCCTGTGTACTCACAGGATCCTTTAACTCAATTTGAGGTGAATTCAATTCACAGTAGAGGTTTCTTGTATTTTTGACGTTTTATCACTGTCAGTGCTGATGGAATCTTGATGGTCAGATTCTGAATCAATATCTTAATGAGTGTCATATTTGGAATCATTCCTGTCATTCAAATATGACTGATCTTTAAAACTGTATACGTCTTCATAGCCATGATCAATGATACTGAAATTATTTAAATGTTCAGAATGAGTGTGACTGTCTAGAGGTTTATAAATAGAATGAATTTGGTCATGCAAATTACATTGATCTTCTGCTGAAGTGAGGTGTTCTTCAATACTCTTAAATCCAAATCCGGCACTGATAGCACAAAGTGACTGCATCAAAGCTCTATCACTTTTAGTCAACATCTCGATGACATTACTGTCCCTATATACTTGGCTGGGATCTGAAAGAATGTTGCTCGAGGGATCAGATCAAGCTGATGCTATAACTTCAATTTCCATAGAAACATTTTATTCTGAATTGAATACGTCACTAATGTCTACTGGATTAACACTTACAGTATTTGCTATCGGTAGTTCAATCTCCATTTCAGTGTCGCTTAGATGTTGCAAGAGTTCATTAAACCCATTTTGATCTTTGGTGTCAACATTTGTCACTGGTACTTCAATGCCAGTGAACGTTCTTGTTTAGCTCAATGTCCTGATAAGGCTTTTTAAGTAAAGCCATAATTCTATCAACTCTCCTTAATGCCATTTTTTAAAATTTAAAACATAAGACTGTTCTAAAACAAAATTTTTACTTTGCTTTCATTTCATTACTATTATTATACTCTCAAAGCAGTTAAGAGGGTGTAACAATTTCCACGCTCTCTCATCAAATGGTGAAGAATGTTGGGGTAACATAACTTTGTGCAAACATAGCTTTATTACTGTTACACTAAACGCACTGTTTGAAACAATACATAATATAGGCTCAAACCGTGAAAAGAAAATGAAATCAAACTAAACCGAGACACACAAGTATGATAAAGCGAAAGGAACAAAGGATCCAACACAACACTGTCTCTCATAAATAATGTAACAATGCTATCACCTCTAACACTTCCTAAAGTCATTGTTTTGAATTATAGTATTTGTTAATTAAAAAAACCTAAAATTGCAATCCGTTTTCATGTATTATTTCATATTTTATAACTTAATAGGTTACAATGAGTTTTATTATTATTATTTTATTATTACTATTATTATTATTATTATTATTATTATTACTATTATTAACAACTTTGTTGTTTACGAGAAGGCGATGGAGTTAGAGAAATGCAACGCTATGTACTTGAAAGCAAAGCTCGTAACCACATAACAAAGATTCTAGCACTATATTTTAATGTGTTTTGTTCCTTTGAACGTTTCTAATGTATTATTTGTGATAATTAAAATAAAAGCAATTAAGTTTAAATTAAATTATCATATAATCACTATTTTACACAACATAAAACACGGACTAAATAAACACTGTACTGTGCCTTGCCAAACACCATGTCTCATAAATGGCGCTAATGAGGTTACGAAGTTTGATTATTAGTGATTCATGCTTTTAAGAATTTTTTTAGTTAAGAGGATTTAGGTAATTGTAGAGGGCAGCACAAGGTGCCGTTTGAAAGAAAAAACCAAATAAACCGTAACTATGGAGTAACGACCTTTGCTAATCAGGCCGACGGTATAATGATCACAGAACTACTATATAATGCAAACCCTCTGGAGAATTTCGTCATAGATTTTTTTTATCTATAAAATGTAAACGGCTTAAAACAATTAGGAGTGTATGCGTAAGGATCAAACTAGTTGAGAAACGTATCGTGAGATAGTTTGAGAAACGTGTCGTGAGATAGTTTGAGAAACGTGTCGTGAGATAGTTTGAGAAACGTGTCGTGAGATAATTATGTTTACAGTAGGTCTAACAGCACTGAAGATATGTCTGAAGTAATTATAAACTACATTTAATTTGTTAACTAAGAGAAGGGAATATATACTTGATAAAATCGAGAGTTTGCTTAGTGATAATACATTAGAAGATGTTCAAGAATTAAATAAGGTGATACAGATGTAATAATGCATATGCGAGATTTGGGTTTGCTACTAAAAAACACGAAAAAATTATCAAATCAGAAGGTCTAACGTTTCAGGAAGTGCTAAGGAATATGGAATATCAAGTGAAGTAGGTGAATTAAATTATTGTTTTCTAATCCAACCCCCGAAAAGTATTAGTAGCATGTGGTGTGATTAATAATAATGTTGGGTAGGTTATTGGGTCATAAACCCTTTCAAAAATAATACTTGAGTGGTCTTTTAACAAACGTGCATCTACGTCACAATTTAACAAATGTTAATTTATTGGTTTAATAAAAGGTGTTAAAAAACACATCCTTCATAAATCTAGGACTAAAACCTTTGAGCCCGTCTCATTGCCTATGTGGTTAGAGGGGTCAACCATAAGTCTTCTAGACCCGGGTTTGATTCCGGGTATTTCTGCTTAAATATAATTAATATCCTGCTATCCAATTAGTTAGTATCAATATTCTCGGACTATAATGCGTACTATCCCAGATTGAGTTTGTTTTTAAGTTGTGTGATGATATAATTAGCGTGTTTAGAAAGCACACGTTAAATTTACCGACAAGCAAAGGCCCAACTTCATCTTTACCGATAATGCCAAACAAACAAAAAACAATATTCTGAAAATTGAAAAAAAAATCAGAATATGATATCTAGATGGAGTAATTCCCACTAATAAGAATAAATAATAGCTCTGGCTATTAATTCTTAAAAAACAATTTATTTACAAACGAACCTTCAAAACTAATGCTCAGACATTTAAGAAATACTACTCGTATAAGGAATAGCCCATATCGGTGAGTAAGCGGACTAAACGTCCATCTCATCTAGTATAGTTTTATATATCAGGGAAGGCGGTGTTCAAATTACGGTCAGGTAGGCTGGGAATGAGTTTCTCTTCATGGTTTTCAACTCTCCTTCCATGAAAGCCTCTGAATTCTACCTCCCTTATATTCTAACTATACCCTGATTTTGGTTGGAAGAACAGTAGATAAAATTCAAACATATTTCTTTGCGGCCGACATTGACAACATTTCTTTATACTACTTGTGTTATTTTATAGGTATTAATAATAGCTATCAAAAGTGACAGCTGCAGATAACATGACTTTATGTATGAGTATATTAAAATGGTTTTAGTAACTTTAGTAACTAACTTCTACTGTTCTTCCTACCAAAATCATACTATAAATACAGTAGCCCCATGGCTTCTTTGGTGCTGATTGACAGCTGACGGCTTTGAAAAGCTACCAGACCAAATTATGTATCCCTACGCCGAACCGTATGATCTGCAAAAAACATGTGTTTAGCAGCTGTCACTTCTGACAGTCAACATTTAGGTATATACCTAAATGTTGACTGTCAGGAGTCAGCTGTGAGCTGTCAGTCAGCACCAAAGAAGCCATGGGGCTACTGTAGCGTAACTAGCTCGCTTCGGTCATCAAATGGTCTTAAACGTCACTCTCGCAATATACTGAAATACTGGTGATGGGAAGATAAGAGTTCGAATCCCGGTCGAGTGTACTGAGGGTGGTTTTCCCTAAATGGTTTGCCACTCACTCTCCACACCTAAATACGAGTATACTACCACAAAATTTAACTTTCCTCCTCCCTAAACTATTAGCGTAATTAGTACATAAGCGTATAACCCAGACGGGTAGTAAGACGCGATAAAAGTATCGGAAAATGTCAAACTGGGGTGTGACACCAATGACTGTTGGGATGGAAGTGTGGCCTACCTCTCATCTGACAGGGGCATTCACTGATGAACTCATCGGACTACCACGAATCAGGGGGAGGAAGGCGATCCGAGTATCAACGTTGACGTTATTAGTTGCGAGTGTATCTTTATACCTTGTATGCTCTTGTCTGATACAAGGTATGCGCATGCGTCAGAAACAACCTAATTTCATTCAAACATTTTATGCCGTATCTGAGCCTGCGATGAGACAATCCAGTGCACAACAATGGAGTGCATTAAATGTTTTGAATAAAGAAGTTTCATATCTGGTAGTCTATTTATTTACTAAGAAAAAACAAAGCAAAACAAATCAAAACATTGGTGTTGTAGAGTAAAGAGTTAAGATACAAAAATTGTCTTTGTCCTCATAATCTGCGATTGATCTTCAAAATGTATTAATAAGTAAAACATACTCGGATTCCGTGTATTTTGAATAAAATTGAATGAAAACAAAGTTTGTAAAAATAGTACCTATAATTATGTCGTGTTTATTTAACTTTTCTCTCTCTCTAGCTATATATATATATATATATATATATATATTTAGCACCACGTATTAATACCCCTTCGGGTTATACGCTTCTGTACTAATTACGTTAATAGTTTGAGGGATTAGGAAGGTGATATTTATAGGAAGTGTATCCGCATTTACGTGGAGAGAGAGAGAGAGTGGAAAACTACTTTAAAAAAAACACACAATTAGTACACTCGACTGATATTCGAACCTCGATCTCCCCGTCATCGGCAGGCCAGTCTACTGTGGGAGTAGCGTGTTAGACTACGCGGCCACCGAAGCGGATAGCTATCTATATAAATTTATAGCGTTAAGTGCAGTATGACTATATACTAGCGCAAAGCGGCACAGCAAGAAAGTTATTTATTTCCATGACTTTTGTGTCCAGGTTGTGGTTCACCCGGGAAACAGGACAATGAGTTTAATTCCGTAATCGTCTCGGCCAATCCAGGACGGTTGGCAGCCCCAGTTGGTGTACTTACTTGGCTTCGGCTGTTGTGGCACTCCATATAGGAAAGATGTAAAAATGTTTTCTCAAGCTGAACGAAAAACAGAAAGTGATGGATGGTAAAACCCAACCCAACCCAACCCAACTTAACCAAACCTAACCTATTACAAAACACAATACTAGCCTAACCTATGACACAGCACGATCATAATCTAAACAAGCCTTACAATTTGTATTATTATTATTTGGGCCGAATAAGTATTATTGCTGGAGACAAATTAGTATTATTGCTGTGGACGAATTAGTGCTACTAATGGATTGCTGGGTAAGAATTAGTATTATTGCTGGGGACGAAATAGTTTCATTACTGGGGACGGAATACTATTATTACTGGGTCTGGATTAGTATTATTACCGGGGCCGGATTATTATTGCTACTTGGGCCGAATTAGCATTAATATTGGGGATGAATTAGTATTATTACCGGGGCCGGATTAGTATTGCTACTGGGGCCGAATTAGCAAATTAATATTGAGGATGAATTAGTATTATTACCTGGTTCGGATTAGTATTGCTACTGGGGCCGAATTAGCATTAATATTGGGGATGAATTAGTATTATTACCGGAGACAAATTAGTATTATTACCGGGGCCGGATTAGTATTGCTACTGAGGCCGAATTAGCATAAATATTGGGGATGAATTAGTATTATTTCTGGGAAAGAAATCGTGATTATTGTGGCTTGGTGAGGCCGAATTCGTATTTACCTGCAGGTCTATTATCAGTTTTACTCTTCCTGGTCATTGGCCGTGGCCCAAATAAGCTATGAATCTTTTGGGACAAGGGGACCATGGGACCACGGATGTGGGGTTGAGCGTAAACCAAATGAGAGCTAATTGATTGTTTGCTGTGAAGGTGGTTAACACCAATTCTGAAGTGAAGTCCCTGAGTTGCAAGTCATGTTCCAATTGTCCAATATGGTGAAAGTGCAATTGTGACACTTCCCTCAACGTATTGTGTTGTACAAGGGCGTCGCGCCGGGGGGGAGGGGAAATTGGGGAGGGGTGATACCCCCCAATGTTGGTTAAAAACTTGAAAGTTGGGAGTTTTGTGAGATTTGAGATCTTTGAGATATTTTGATAAAAGGATGAGCGAGTTATACAGCTCAGGGTGCTTACTAGTTAAATATTGCTTCCAAGTGTGTAATAATAAAGCAGCGGTTTCCAATCTGGGGGTCACAGCGTGTTTTGTGTGGGATCACAATATAGAGGTTTTAGCTTTATATTTACTTTTGCAAGAATTTTAATGATTATAGGAAGATGCGTAATTTTAATAGAAATGCAACTTGTTAAGGTACTAAAAACGACCTAGTTACTGCTTAGGTTCCTTTTGGCTATTCCATTCTGATAACTTCTTGCTGACTTGGTTTACTGTGGCAGCCTTGTAATGCTGCTAGCATAATATAAAATCATCCCCCAACCCCGGGCTTGTTGATTCTCTTTTACCACATATTAGTCACATGTTATTATAAGCCATTTATAATAATTAAAACAAGCATTAGTGGACATGAGAGCTCTTTTGGTTTGGTTTGTTGGTGAAGGTGAAGTATTTTAATTCTGGCCGGGGGTAGTTTATCCTAATATCCCTCCAAGCAAATAAGGGTACATTTCCTCTAAAATTTAGTTATTCCACTGGTGTAGTTAACTGTAGATAGTCCAGGCTGGTAGTAACATACAGTGAAAAAAGATTGAAAACTAACATTTGAACGCTTTTAATCAAGTTATCAAAGGGTCACGATGGCCCCAGAGAAAAAAGTTGTGGTCATAAATTACAAAATGTTGGAAACAGATGTAATAAAGTAAGTTAAATTTTTTAAAATCTAAAATACACGATATGAACTATATCTGCAAATCTAAATAAATATATTTAAGGTCAGTTGGATATTTAGCTCAGATGCAGGTAAACTGAAATAAATAATAATTCAAGTATTTTTTATGCACTAAAAAAGCCTAATTTCGAAATGATTATAGTTGGGAAAAACACTGGTCCCCCCCCTCCCCCAATATATACCGTGCAACGCCTCTGGTGTTGTATGGAATTGGAGTTTAAAAATTATACCTTGATTAAATTATGAACCAAGGTCATGAGTCAGTGAGCCAATAGTATTCGGTTGGATAGAAATAAAAAAAAACAAGATTGTGACGAATCACGCGTCCTTGTATATAGTTGGTTTGCCAAAGGAAAACCCTTTTAGTGGATATAAAAAGTAAATGTGGAGGAGCCAACATTAGTTTAAAACTGTCACATTGATCAAATCTGTCATAAGTGAGAGCTGCTGACCCTAATATAAAGTACACCACATTCTCCTATTGGTTTTAAGTAGAAGCTATCGCGATGCACTTAACTTTTGACGTTCACTTAACGTGTTGCGAGAAACGTCAACAAAAGTATGGCTTTTCTTGAGCGATAAGAATCCGTAGCACAACTTCCTTCGGAGGGGAAGTAAAGCCGTCGGTCCCACGTCGATTGTGTCATGTAGAGGAAACCAGGAAAGCTTTCCCGGTGAAATTGGTATGTAGGTCCTTTCGCCCTTGCTCATAGAAATTCTCGTGTGCTGATATAATCAGTCAGTTCAGAAAGTGCGTGTTAAATATCTCAAATCATAATAAAAAACTAAATGTAAACAAATTAATACCTTATGGTTAGAGACCCGTAAAAATGGTCTTATTTTTAGTTAAATTTAGTTTTTTAAATCTCACTTTTCGGTGTTATTTCGTGTTTATTAAAAATTATATGTTTTCTGAGGTGCTTTAAGTATTATTTACATATTGAGACAATGTATACAAAATTAAAATATATTATTGAAAGGTTATATATTTGCTTTAAAATTCTTTGTCAAGTTTGTCTGCATATTTCACAATTTTGTAGCGTAAGGTTAGCTTACACTACAACAAAATACTAATCAAATTACATCATGGTCAAAATTTCTGCTTAATTTCTTCTTAATTTCGTGTTTATTTAAAGATTTTTTTGTTGTAAAAGCGGTGTTATTTCGTTTTTAAAACAAATGTTGCTCCACAGCTCGAATTGTTTTTCATGTGATAGTAATATGTATATAATGTACTGATTTTCCACCCCTTCCCCTCCTCCCCACCCAAATTATACACTTAAGTACTAATTACACTAATTGGTTAGGAATTGGGAAGGTTGAACATAGAGGAAGTGAGCCCGAATTTGCGTGAAGGAAGAGTGGAAAACAATTTAGGAAAAAACACCCCTAGTTCACCCGAACGAGATTCGAACCTCGATCAGCCTGTCTTCGACAGTCTAACTCAACTCTAAACCAGTGCGTGAGCTAACTACGCCGTCGAGGCGAGAAATTACCCTAAAGCGTTAGGGATTGGTAAGGCTAAAGTGAGAGGAATTGTACCGGCGTTTGCTTGGAGGAGAGTGGAAAAACCATTTAGGAAAACCACCTTCAGTACACCCGACCGGGATCAAATCCCGATCCCTCCATCTTAGGCAGTCTAGTCTATTGCGAGAGTAGCGCCGTAGAACATGCGGCCACCGAAGCGGGTTATTTTTTATATTAATTGTATCCTTTACGAATCGTTTATATTGTCTCGAACGTCATTAAAATACTCCTGGAAATAGAGGTGTACAAGTACTCAATGTGTTTGTGCTTAGCATTTTATCCGTTGATAGCATACAACCAGACAAACTGGGACACCCTTTTGAAGTTCAACATCCTTTATGCGCCGGTGGGACAAATATATTTTATAATAAATATAAGTTAAGACTTAGATATTGTTATTTAAATAATTCAGAAGATATGAGTTCAAATTTAAGAATTTATTATTTTGTGATTACTAATGAAAAATTCATATACAACTGAAAGACCCTGGCTGGACAAGTTATTTATAATCTTGGAATATAAATTAACTTATAACAATATTTCATAATATTTAAAATATTTCATTGACTCAATAGTTAATGCATTTAAAAGAGTCAAATGGTCAAACTACCATTGATAACATATTAAAAATTACAATACAAGGATGAAAAAATATAAAACTTATTTAAAACAAGTTAAAATAAGGTTAACATCTCCAGTCAAAAGTTTTGATTACAATATAATTATATAAATTGAAAATTAATGTAATATAATGAAAAAGGTGAGTTATTTCTAAGTCTTGGCTGAAATCAACGTCCCATTACTCCTTTTTGGTAGTCCAGATCAGATGGAGAGTTCTGGAAGACTTTTATCCAACATGTTTTGGTACTTCAATATCGTACCAAATTCAATGAAAGGTCGTCGTTGGTTGAAACAGCAATATTTAGTGAGGTATTATTAGAAGTGTTTATTGACCCTTTTTTATCAATAATATAGTATTAAAAAGAAAAGAATAATTATGTCCACATAGGTTTCCACATAGGTTGTCACTAACAGCGGTAATGAGGTAAAGTGCTCGCCTAAGGACCCGATGTTTGTGGGTTCAAACCCAAACGAGGTTGCCAGATTTTATTTGAGCGATAAAAATCCGTTGCACAACTTCCTTAGGAGTGGAAGTAAGGCTGTCGGTCTCATTCCCATTGTGGCATGTAAAAGAACCTTGAAAGGTATGTGAAAATACCTTTCCCGTAAAATTGGTAGGCCCTTTCACTCCCCGCTCATAGAAATCCACAATACATAGGATTTTTACCAAATAGTGCAAACAGAACTAACCAGCCGAAGGGCCGATTGAATTCTTAGCACAGGATGGACAGTACTAACATCAAAACAACCTTAGGATATTAACTCAAATGGGTTTATGAGACTTTAAAATGTTGTAAACGTACATTTTAACGTCTCAGAAAAAATCATTTCTTCTTATATAGGCCTAATTAGTACAATATTCTAGATAAATATTTATAAATTACATTATTTACAAGCTATGGTCCAGTTTTCAAAGGTAGGGCATTTTAGAAAATATATATATATATACATAATTATATATGTAATTATATACAAACATAAATATAATCATATATATATTTATATTAGCATCCTGTCTTAGTACCCGTTCGATTTGAACGCATATGTACTAATTACTATAATATATTATGGATAAGAAAGGTTAAATTTAGAGGAAGTGAACCCACATTTGCATGGGGAGAGAGAGAGAGAGAGTGGATAAATTTAGAGGAAGTGAACCCACATTTGCATAGGGAGAGAGAGTGGAAAACCATTTAGGTAGAACCACACCCAGTACACCCAACCGGGATTAAAACCCTGATCTCCTCGTGATCGGCAGTCCATTCTATTGCGAGAGTGACGCCTTAGACCATGCGGTCAACAAGCTACGGTCCTCTGGTCGGATCCGGCCCGACGACTAATTTTATCTGACCCGCAAAAGATTTAACAAACAAACGTGCTCATAAAAAATAGAGAGACTAATAACTAATTACTTTATGAGGAAGTCATACTGCTTACGATGGCAAAAAGGTCGCCAACCCCTATCTCAGAACATGCAGCCACCGAACCGGATTTTCAGAAGAAAAAAAACACACACATGTTTTGCAGCCAACACAGGATTACAAATCGCGACCCTCAGAGAAAATTGATATAAGTCAAAAAGGTTAAATGTTCAGAAAGCGCCATCAAAGATTGGAGATATTTTGACTATTAATCTATGTACGTACATAGTATAGATTTATTTTTCAATTTAAGAACAAAATATTTGGTTTAAGGGAATGTTTTTTCGATTAAACTACATGAAAATACTTAAAAACTTCATTTACCTATTTTTTATTGACTTATGTCAATGCATCGCTGACTTATGTCATTTTTTCCAATACTGTGCCATTATAGTAAACACATTATTTACGTTTGAGAATTTGAACATTACTTAAATTTTTTACTTTTATTTATATGCTATGTAATTTAATTTATTTTGCACAGCCCTAACGTATACAAGAGTACCAATCAGTATTAATATTAATTAAATTATAGAAA
>CABFWB010001149.1:165099-182790 GCA_902151455.1 Timema bartmani | reverse complement strand
CCACGCCAAGCTACAGTGTCTACTACTGTATTTCTAAACACATTGCCACGCCAAGCTACAGTGTCTACTACTGTATTTCTAAACACATTGCCACGCCAAGCTACAGTGTCTACTACCGACACTTTGTTTTTATGTTGTCTATCATTTGATAGTGTACAAGATGGACAAGATTGATTAAAAAAAAACTAAGGACATTTGCAAATCAAAGAGAACTTTTTATTTAGCCCCACGTCTTATTACCCATCCGGCTATACACATATTTACTAATTACGATAGTGTTATAGGGATGAGGAAGGTCGAATTTAGTGGAAGTGTACCCACATTTGCGTGGAGGAAGAATGGGGGAAACTACCCTCAGTACACCTGACCTAGATTTGAACCTATACCTTCCCGTCATAGGCAGTCTTAGTCTACTGATATAGTAGTGCCTTAGACCATGCGGCCACCGAAGCTGGTTGGAGTTTGTTGGCTACGTCATGGTACAACCTGTATAGTACGCAGATAGTCCGGACGGGTGTTAAGACGGGATGCAAAGAATATATACATGATACATGTATAGTATATGTAAATAAATAATATAAATATATATATATACATAAATAAAATAAATACAATTTTCAACGATTTGCTGAGTCACAATACCAAGAACATTGTTTTGTTGCTACATAATTTTGTAAAAGAAATAAATACGAGATTGATTCCCTAACTTGTATAATCTTTGATAACTTTTAAAATGAAAGTGTGGATGTGAATAAAATTTGTACACAACCTATAAACTACCATCATCTATTCGGTGAAATTTACCTGTAGGGCACGCGACACGCTTGGTACTACCCATTCAAAACACATTTAGTCCGATTATTTAAAAAAATATTATGTCCACGTGAATATTTCTTTATCACCAATAAATCTCCTGTTTCCAATCACATTTTCTCATACCTAACGTTATGATGTAGAACACGGGAAAATAAGTTTTTACCATTGTATTTGCTGATAAAGTTTTTATTTTGGAGATATTATTACATAGGTAGAAATTACATATGTTTAACACACATGTTTGCAGGTTCTTTCAAACGTATTGTATTGGAATTTGATATATAGCTTTCTATATGCACAGAAACGATGATAAAAGTCTTAAAACACGATTTAAAATTGCAGCATAAATTACTCCTTTTACAACTACGTTTGTAGATGTACCCATCAAATTTGTTGTAAATATTTACTATCTGCACCAAATTATATGGTTAGGTAAAAACAAAACTACCAGTATATTTTAAAAAAATGAATCCAACATTCTTTTAAAAAAACTATAATGGGCATCAGGATTTTATTCAATTAAATGTTATACTAAAGCGAATGTTTTAAAATTGGTATTGGAATATATTAAAAATAACACATGATGGCCTTCAATACAAATAATGAACAAAACTAAGATTTGAAGCAATAGGAATAATGGTTAAGTTATATTTCAAAAATATTAATTTGTAAAAAGGCTTACCGCAAAAACACATTTTAGAAAGTAATAGTTATCGCCTTCTTAGGCTAAATCATAGAAGTTTAAATATAAAAGCCATAAAATGAAATTTGAAACTTTGTCCAAACAACATTTTTAAAAGGTTTGGTTTCTTAGCTCAGTCAATAGTTTGTCTGTGTACTGATATGAGGGATCGGGGCTCGTTTCCTGATGAGGGCCATAAACATAATATAACTTTTAAAATAGGTTTGTTATTAGTTTGCGTCGTTGTTAAAGCAACGATCTGGGACTTGATTGTTGTGTTTGTCTGAACTAACGTGGCAAGGTCATCTTCCTGGCGTTTTGAAAACGAGCCCCTTCCAAGTGCAGCACTAAATGTTTTCAGAACAGAGAGTAGCTGAGTTTTTGGCACGAGTCCCCTCCATCAGTGTAACGGAAAAACGAAGCACCCGGCACGCGCCCGGTGTCGCTCTTTGAAAAATCTGCCCCTCCCCCTTTCCCCTCCTCCCCCGTTCCCACCCCTTCCAGCAAGTACCCCTCTTCATTGTCAGCCATGCAGAGAAAAGTGAATCTACATACCCTCCCCGAGGTCGGCTTTTGCACAATGAGGCTTTTAAATACCCCTCCCCTCTGCTCTTCTCCACCCCTGATACCAAATCAACAAGCGGGGCAACCCCCCCTTTGGACGTCATCAACCAACACGACCGTTTGTTCTTCGACAGCAAACAGCTTCTTCACCCCTGTGTGCTAGCTGCTCAGGGGACTCACTTCGTCCCAGCCGTGTTTGACTCGCTCAGAGGGACGCTTTCAGTCACGTAGCGTCTGTCGGCGTCCATTGTCATGGTCTCTAGGGACTCTTATGCGAGCTTCAAGCTGTGTGTGTGTGTGGATGAATTCGGCGGCCGTTTAGATCATCCGCTGACATAAATAATGTCACAAGTTTGAAGCTACCGACAATTTGTGATAGCCGGTATTGTGTTTAAAATCAACGATAGTGGTGTACGGTATTCACAAATCGACCAAATTGTGCCCCTTGAATAAGCTAACAAAAGTGCGTATGTTTGTCAATCTTTATTTCCTAACCTTAGATACTGCGTGTAAGTAAGAAAATATATGCTGACGAAATAATTTTTAATGACATGTGAATTATTTTCGGTGGGTATTCTATTTTGGTTTACTAATATTAATATACAGCTCTAGCTTACGTAAATTTGGGCGACACGACTGATCAAAACATATTTTATAAAGTGTTTGAACACATCTAGCAGGTAATATGGCGTCCACTAGACAGAACGGGTACAATAATCAAGCTTTTTCAACCCAGTACGATTACGACTGCGATGAGGATTACGACCAATCAGTGACCATGTACACGGGCTCTCGACCATCAACGAGTCACAACAATGGTCAGGTAAACTACTGCTACGAAGACGAGCATTACGTGGTAAACTCCAATCACCACCAGCAGCAACCACAGCGCTGTTGGCTCAAGAGGGAGCCACCCATCGGAGCACCCACAGCGATGCGCTTGGTGGAGACGACCAGGTATATCCCAGATAACAACGATGACTTCAAACCCAGGACTCAGAGAAGATTGCTGTCGCCCACGCGCAGGGAGGAACCCGCGCCGGATATCAATAGGAACGTGATCGTGTCTACCGTGGCGCGGCGTCTAAACGACGCTTCAAAATCACCGAGGACACAGGAAGTTCTGACGCAACCGATGAGGAGGAGTTACTCTGTGGTTGTTCCTCCATCTCACGAAGAGGAGGAGCCCCTGCACTCGCACCCACCCCCGGGGATTCCCCGCCGGAGCAGCACCACTGTCCTATCCAACACCTACCGGAGGAACCCCGAACCCTTGACACCGCCACCCCAAAGAAGGAACACGACCATCGCGCACCGCTACGAAGATATTCTACCACCGCAGACGCCTAAAAAAAGCTCGTTTATGCTGATCGACTTCACGACACCCAAAAAATGTCTGCCGCAGACGTGTCAAAGACAAGACACGTGTTTGTCATCCGCGAGTAAAGGTCCAGACGTGACTCCAAGAAAGAACGCTAAGCTGATTTCCCCACTGACAACTCCGAACAAGAACATTCCTTCACCCCACCGCCGTCAGCAGGAACAGAGGTATGCGAGGGGTCAGGAGTCCCCGCTGAAGAGCACGGCGGTCATCTACCCCAACAAGACCCCGGCGCCCGTCACCGTGTCAGCTTCCTCGAGGTCACCATGCGCGTCTCCCACCAAGAGTCTGAAGGCGTCCTGGATCACCTTGCCGACAACTTACGTCGAACCTCCCACTGCCACGTTGTGTGTATGTGGCTCCTTGCTGCTCCTCTGCGGCGTCATCACGTGTGTCGCAGGTTTCTACTTGCTGTCTTTGGTGAGGATATCTGCATGTGTTTATGTTCCTCTGTGTGTGTTTCTGTAAGTAGGTGTGTGTGTGTGGCACTCTGTGTATCTGTGTATGGAATGGTTTATCTGTGTGTATGTATGCCGCTCTGTGTATCTGTGGGTGTCTTTGTGTATGTATGTACGCGTGTCTCTTTGTGTATTTATTTGTATGCATGTTTATTCGTGTATTTGTATGTCTCTTTGTGTATCTGTGTGTCTCATTGTGTATCTATGTGTTTATTGGTTTATTTGTGTGTATCTGTGTCGCTCTGCGTATCTATTGGTTTAGCTGTATGTATGTGTGTTTCTTTGTGTATATAAGTGTGTATTAGTGTATATCTGTGTTTCTTTGTGTATCTGTGTGTCTCTATGTGTATATCTGTGTGTGTGTTTACGTATCTGTGTATGGCTTTGTGGATCTATGTGTTTGTCTCTGTGTATGTCCGTGTGTGTATTTGTGTTTTTGTGTGTGTCTGTGTGTATTTGTGTGTCTCTGTGTATGTGTTTGTGTGTGTCTGTATTTGTGTGTATACAACCTATGTGTGTGTGTCTATCTATGTGTATGTTTTCGGAAGTCTGTGTATATCTGTGTGTGCAGTCAAATGCGAAAATATATTCGTAACTCAACAAAAATCGAGTATGATGTTAAAATCAAATAAAATGAGACCCTTATCAACGGTTGCGTGGTTGCATGTCCAACCCGTGGCTCGCGGGCCACTTTCGACTCCCGAGAAGGTAGGGATGAGGAAGGAGGAATTTTAGAGGTAATCTATCCGCACTAGAAGATGTGTGAATGTGTATGTGCGTGTACAATATTTGGGCGCTACGTATTATAAGGCTCAAATATGTCCTAAGGCCAATTCCCCAAGAACTTATGCGGCCCTCAATCGAGGAAAGAATAGACATGACTGGTCTAAAGTGTCTTCGCAATGGACTGAACTGAGGGTTGAATCCCGGTCGGGTGAACTGAGGGTGATTTTTACTAAATGATTTCCCACTCTCCCTCCAAGACATCGTGCACACAAAAACAAAACAAGAAGAAGACATCAATATTATATTATCAACACGTTGATCCAAGGGTTTTGGGCTCGAGCTCCGAGGTTAGGTTGTCACTCCAACACGATTACTTTATTTATTAATTTTGGGTATCTAACGTGCACTTTCTAAACCGAGAATTTCTGTGAGCGAAAGTGTTTACCAATTTTGCCGGGAAATATATCTTCACACATCTCCTAGGTTTCGTTAATACACCACAATCGACATGAAACCGTCAGCTTTACCTTCCCTCCGAAGGAAGTTTTGCTACGGATTTATTTCAAAAAAGAAAATCTGTCGACCCCGGCTGAGTTTGAACTCACGAATATTGGGTCCTGAGTCTAGCATTTAACCCCAAGACCACCGAAGTCAACTTGAACACAAGTGTAGATATTGAAAAAGTATATAGATCAATAAATCAAATAAATTATTACGCACATCTCCATTCTTAGATTATATTTGAGCGATTGTAAATGACTACGTAATATGTCTAAATCATGTATTTCAGGAGGGGAGACGCTACTTCCTGGACTTGGGTTTGCTGTCTGGGTTTACGTCCCTGCTTCTAGGAGGTGCCGGGTTCAGAGCCAGGGCATCTCAGTGGCTTCCAAACAGAAATTATATATCTGGTGAGTCTAGGTCTACTTTCCTTCAATGGCGGTGATTCGTTATGGATCTATGATGTTTTACAGTTTGACATAAAATTAACAGTTCACTTAACTATTTTAAGTCCGTTACCTTCCTTATGTCAGTTGGTATCGTGTCTGCCTACTATGGTAAGGGTCCTGCGTTTGAGTCCTGGGCATTGCTGGAAAAAAAATTATCGATGAGATTGGGATTTCCCCTCTCACAGTGAGAATTGACGGCCGAGAGCTGGATGATATGTATGATCTAGATGTAAGCTAGTTTATAATTCGTGTGCTGATATAATCAGTAGGTTCAGAAAGTGCACGTTAAATACCTCAAACAAAGGAAAATTAAATTAAATATGTAGATAATTGATTATTGTTATCTACTTATTTTGTTCAAGTGGTTAATAATGATCAGGCGATCGAATTTTTTTGCAAAACAATAAACGTTATTTATCATATTGACTAAGAAAAAATAATTTTGTTTTAAATATTAAAGATGGAATTGATATATTACGTGTGTGACAGTTTAAAAAAAAACTATAAATTTAAGAAGAATTCACTTTTGTAATATGTGTCTAAGGTGGTTGTAAAAAAAAAGTTTAATAAATCGTTAACAAATTTGATAAACATATCGCGTTCACATTGAACATTTTTATTTACTTTTATATTTTAAAAAATCCAATAATAATTCATACAATAATACAACATGTTTAGAAAAACTATAATTTTATCCTCAAAATATTTATTGACCAAGTGAAGCTAAATTCCGTTTTAACTTGAGCATTCATTACCCACCTCGTTGGCGTATTAGCTAACGCGCTGGTTTTGTGTTGAGCTAGACTGCTGAGGACGGGGAGATCGAGACTCGAATCTCGCTCGGGTGAACTGTGGGTGGTTTTTCCTAAATGGTTTTCCACTCTCCCTCCACGCAAATGCGGGCTCACTTCCTCTATATTCAATCTTCCCAATTCCTGGCTCATTGGCGTAATTAGTACTTAAGAGTATAAGCCGAACGAGTGCTAAAAAAATAACTTGAGCTTTTGCCATTTCGTCTGTCCGTGCGTTTGTCCAAATATTTCAACGCAACAGCTGTCAAATTAGTTGACCAATTTTATCATAATTCGGCAGGAACATTCTTTTAACCTAAGCCGAAAAACGTATTTACATGCTTTTTTTTATATTTGATTATAAGTTTCAAGAAGGCGACCACTCAAAAATCCGTATGTTTGTTCCGCTAGTTGCCAAATTAGTTGACCAATTTTATCGAAATTAAGCAAGGTTATTGTTTGAACCTAGCCCGAACAATGTATCAAAATAGTTTTTTAAATCTGGCTATCCACTTCAATATGGCGGTTGCTCAAAATGTTTTTCGTTTAATAACATCATCCTAAGCGATTTTAATGTATAATTCCCAATCATCCCATACCTAGGGATTTTATTTTTTAATTTTGAAACATGTAGCGAAACTGACGTCTTAAACCGTGTGAAAAATTGCTACTTTCTATGGATATAATGTATTTTGAGTATAGTATTCATTTGTTTTCTGTCTAACTCTAGCACCAAGGAAAAATACAGACTTCAAATCCAAGGAGAAATTATAGGAGATATTTCAACTTGAAATCCAAAGAGAAATGTTAAGACTGTAGTAAAGATAAGAACATGGAGGAAGCGAGGTCTACTGTTCACATAACTGCTAGTACAATATATCTGACAAAGTTAATATAAATACACCCAAATAAATTCGAACATAATCAGTCACGACCTTCCAGAACTTAAATGAACAATACCGAGCGTCAGAAAGCTTTTTACAACTTACGAATATTTACTGAACTTAAAACGGATTTTTACTTAGCCTACATTTTACCGATCATTATAAAACTTTAACGTAAACGCTAAACAAACTTTGACAAAGCCAACTTAAGCTATGTCCCAACTTGTCTTACGACTTACTTAACCTATCCTTAACTTTGTTCATTTAATATACAGTAATCTACGTTTCGGGAATATTGATAGCTATAGGAAAAAAATACCATAGATGCTAAAAAATAGTTCTTTGATTTAAAAAATAAGAGAAAATGCTCCCTCCATCTTTTGCCCCTCTCTAAAGAAAAATCTTAAGTGCATTTCTAACTGCACAATCACCATCAGGGTACAGCTCAATTTTCACGGGAACAGCCTTTTAAAAATACAAACATATTTTTTTACAGTCAATATTAATACCATTAGAGTTAGCTCAAAGGAATTGATATTATCTGAATGTGAGGAATGCCAGGCCTCCACCGTGGTTCGGATTCCACGTTAAGCTGTAGGTCCTCCATTTCATCTCACAATCANTATTAATACCATTAGAGTTAGCTCAAAGGAATTGATATTATCTGAATGTGAGGAATGCCAGGCCTCCACCGTGGTTCGGATTCCACGTTAAGCTGTAGGTCCTCCATTTCATCTCACAATCACCCTACCATCCATCACACATTAGCGTAAGTGCGTATAACCCAAACGGGTAGTAAGACGCGGTAATAATAATAATAATAATAATTGATATTATCTATCAAAAGTGGCAGCTAAGGATCACTTTACTGACGTATGAAAACGAGAAAGTATCTCAATAGTTTTTCAATCTGTCAGATAAGGTTCTTCCTATAAAAATTAGACTGTTGATTTATTGATTTGCAATTTATACTTTTCACTGGCTATGGAGATAGATATTTGCCTGGTATACTTGGGGGTTGATTTATGTCCTCTCCCCAGGGGAATTCTGCTAAATTTATTTTAAATGTATTTACATATTCATATGTACTTAGGTTGGTGTGTAGTGAATAACTCGAACAGACAGTAAGATGCATAGCATCTCCCCTATTATAATTTTTTTTTGTATCTGTTACACTCAGTCAGCAATCTAGCTTTATTTGAGATTTTTTTTTTTTCAGGATACATATTGTTGACTATCTTCAGTATGTTGAGCAGCGCGGGTTTAGTCGTCTTGAGCACCTTACGTCCAAAACCAGGTACAGCACTAGCAGACATGATAGGTGGTGCTATCTGTGGAGTATCTGGACTTTCACTATTGCTCGCAGGGCTTGGTGTTGTAACGTCACAATGCTGCAAGTATCCACCGCCTGACAACAGAGTGCAGCACTGTGCTGAAGGATTTGTTGTTTAAGCTTTGAAAGGGAAAAGTAAGAAATAAGTTGTCTAGATGTTAATGGATGATTGATTATCCACTCTGATGAAAAAATATGTTTTTCCCAAGAAACCTTTGATTAAGTGAGCTTAACAATTGCGCTTTTTTTTTCATCATTTACATTTTTTACATGTTATTTTTATAACAATTTAAGTATGTATAAAATATTATTCAAATAACAGTATTAAATATTAGTAAACACTTTATTAATTGCAGCTCCTTACCATTTATTACGTTTGTAGCTATACATTACATTGCCAGTTTCCTATAGTAAAATTACAATACATTAAAACAAACTATAGAATTTGTTAATTCTATTTTACAACTCCAAAAAAAAAATATTAGTAAACTTATTTTTCATTTTATTTGTAGAAATATATTATTTAACTGGTTTGAGAAACTATGCTAAAATATTTGATTCAAATTTAATTAATTAGATTAAATTTTATATTGATTAATGTCCTAATAATAGGTTTTGATCAAGTACAATATTAAAAATAATTCGGCGAATATTCTTTATTGCTGGACTTGGCATTAATTTAATATAAAAATATATTTTTGTGTATCAATAACAATATTTTATTTACGCGTAGAGCGTTTGGTTATAGAATACCTAATACTTTAATATTAAATATTTAAAATAAAATAGGATGATAATTTAACTTTGAGTTTTTTAAAACATGATGATTCCAGATAAATGTTCCATTGTTGATATGTATTCAAGAATATCTGGAAACAATATTTGCATTATTGTCTTTAAATTCTCATACCACATTGAAATTAAATATGTGTACTTTTTATCTTTTATAAATGAAAATAAACAGAAATAAAAAAACAACATATTTGGCATTACTAAACACTTATCAATCATTATTTTATTGATTAAATAAAAACAGCCTACTATTTCTAAATATTTTATTATAATTAATATTGTTCATGAGTTTAAAGAAAATAATACGTGTCAGTTGCAGTAAATAATACATGTCAGTTGCAGCAAAACACATGAAGTTAGCTTCAAACTTTGTATTGAAACCATAGCTTATAATACGTAGGCAGCTGGCAGCCATCTTTGTCCTGTATTATACGCAGGTAGAATGCTACACGAAATATTATTTGTAAGTAAAATTGTTTGTTTGAATGAACCTCGTCTTACTACCCATCTGGACTATTCTCATATTTACACCAATTAGGTAGGTACAGTAGCCCCATGGCTTCTTTGGTGCTGACTGACAGCTGACAGCTGACAGCTGACGGCTTTGAAAAGCTACCGGACCAAATTATGTATCCCTACGCCGAACCATATGGTCTGCAAAAAACATGTGTTTAGCAGCTGTCATTTCTGACAGTCAAAATTTAGGTATATACCTAAATGTTGACTGTCAGAAATCAGTTGTGAACTGCCAGTCAGCACCAAAGAAGCCATGGGGCTACTGTAGATAGAATTAAGAGGAAATATACCCCCAATTATGCGGAAGGATTTTGTGAAACAACTTGGGAAAAGCACTTTAATACACCCGTCGGAATTCGAATCCAGCCCAACCAAATATATTGTTTATTATTTTCAAACTGTTTTCCCGGAAAATGTGGTTACGCTTGCTATAAATCACGTCTACCTCACCACTTCCCCACTAGTGTAAGTAAATATGCGGCTAGCCAGACGAATAGGGAGATGCGAAGCGAAGCACAAGGAAAAAGACCAAGAGAACCTTCCGTTATTTGTCACAGCTCAGTTTATTCTTCCTTCTAATCAAAGTCTGGATTATGGTAAACAAAGCCCCTCACAAATCTGTGCCATTGTCATTTAAACCTCGGGATGATTAAAGGTATTAAAAGAACGTAAACAGTTACGCTTCATTGACCTTCTGCGTTGAAATGTTTAAAAAGCGTTTTCTCTTCATTTTTGTTTTGCGCAAGTCCTTGACCTAATGAAAGGATTAATTTGATGGACGGTTAGTTAACCACCTCAACCATGAACGCAAACGGGTAAAAAAATAAGTTTTGTCCAGTCATTTGTGAGAGCTTGCTTATGTTCCAACTCACTCTGAATGTGTTTTTCAAATGTTTTCACAACTTTTTAATGACTTCTTTTACTTGTTTAGAAGAAAAGGAAATTCAGTTTCTCCACATGACCTCCTATTGAGGACACAATTAGTAGTTACCCGTCATTTGTATGTCCTATTCAAGTGGAGCGTAATTATTTGGATGTTCTTGAAGCGATTCGAGGTACAATCGTACCATAACTTGAACATCACACTTTCTCAAGGACATTTGTCAAAGGTTTGACGTGCGACGTGTCGCGGCAGTTTTTTTTTCCCCGTTAGAGACGAGTAGAATCTTTTATACGAATCCAAACGTTCATTTTACCTACGAATTCCAAACCTTGAGTGCGAAAAATTTAAATCTTAGAAAACATTTAAATATAAAAGGTTTAGTTTACTACAGTTACCATAGAAAATAGAAAGAAAAAATTAAATAAATATAGACTTTTTTTTAGTATTTATTAAAATAGTCATACATTCAGTAAAGTGATATATTAATGGTTAGGGATTTGGTTGTTAAGTTAGTACTATAATTATGTTGGGCAAAACCACAAATAAGAAGTTTAAAATTAATTCCTACTCAAAATTTGATTATTTTTTTTTCGAATTTCGATTCCAATATTTTCTCGGATCAAGAATATCCTTAAAGTATCCTAGACGTACAAGTCCCATCCCTGGGTTTAATGTTTTCATTGAATACATAAACTACGTCTGGTGTTTTTATTTGGTTCTTCCATCTCCCAGCAAGGTTGCGTGTTGCTCAATGGACTATCACGGCCTATTTTAACAACTTGACTTCACAGTCGCGTCTTTGCCTCGTGCTTGCTGCCCACTCGATTGGGTCGAGGGGGAAAATAAAACAAAAGGAACGCCACCATTCCATCAACGTGGCGAAACGTGACAATAGGAACCGACGTTCAGAATCACAACGAACCCTCTTTAAAAAGTGGTTTAAGTTTTGTATTGAAGTGTTTAAGACATGGGCTTCCCTGTCGGGTGCTGACGGGAGGGTAGGAGGGATGAAGCACTCCCCCCATCCTATCCTTCATTTCAAATATTTGTACTCTAAGGGAAAGTCCCTTTCAATATTTAATTTAATTGATTTATTTAAATCTTAACCTGCTTGCAAAATCTCAGTTACTTTACAAACGCATTGTGTGCCTTTATTAAACAGATTGGACTTTTAAAAAATTTTCATTTCTGCTGACAGTAGCGTTGAAAACGTGAGTTCATCCAGTGAGGTGGAAATATTTTATTTTTTAGTTGTCTACGTCACAACAAAACATACCCGAGAAACAGTATGCATACGATTAATCACGTGGCTGTGTCACGCACATAAAAAAAGTTTTGGACAAGATCAGAATGTATGCTATTATTTAAACAAGTTTATATCCAGCTGATAAAGAAAAAAAAGGTGTTTGATAAAGCCGTTGCTCACTTAAATAAAGAGTTAATTATTTAACACGGAATTAATCAAACTCTTGTAAGTAGGCCTTGTCCGTTTACTTTTTTTAGAAATTTGAATAAATTATTGAGAAGAGTCAGACCTATTTAATTCTGGGGTGTGATAGAAAATCTTGAAAACAAAGAACTGTGAATATGAAGAAAAATATTTTGGCCGATGCTAGATTGAAATTTAATAATAATGGGTGTCCTAGGTATCGTCCCCCCCCCACCTGCCCCCAAAATATGGAAAATCAGGCACGTCCATGGCCTAAGATCAGGTTGCTGGGTTTGTTCTAGAAATAAATTAGGAGAAAAACTGCGCTAAAAAAACACACACACACTGGAACTAGCGCGTGCGAAAAAAATTGTGATAAGTATTTATTTACAAATACAACTGCGCCGGTGAACACGTAAACTGAAGGTCGAGCTTGTCTAGTCTGGTTTATCGGTGACGGATAAGTTGGGGTGGGGTTCGAATCACAGCCGAGTGAACTAAGAGTATTATTTTATAAATCGTCTCGCACTATCCCTCTATTCATATATTTAGGTACATTTTTTTAAAGTCATACCTGCCTGCAAATAGCCTGAATGGTTACCAAAAGGCGAAGTACAATTATTTTTTTTAAATAGCACCAATTAATTTTAAAGCATGAGAAATAAAATCTTAGAATGATTATGATAACTAGCATGTGTAATTAATAATCTACTGTTTATTAGCTTGTGTGTAGTAAACGCAACATTTGAATCAAGTAAAGTTTTTTATTTGTCTCTTAAAGTTTTTCTTCAAATTCAAGTATGTAACATATACAATCACGATATTATTGCTATAAGATATGTAATATTTATTTTCTGCCATGTTAATTAAAAATAAGTTCCGGTATTTTGACCCTGAAAACTGACTACCATACTTTGTAGACAAAGAATGTTCCGACTTGTGGGAGTAGATTGTTCAAGGTCGAATTGATCAATTTGAATTGACGAGAACAATGTAGAACTGATCTTGCCAATTCAAATTAGATTAATAACAGTAATTTTATGACCATGCTTATGTTAACGCATTAACTATTAAATACGTCCTCCGGAATAAATACTTCATTTTAAGTAGCTGACAGGACGCATGAAAAAAAACCAACGTACCAACAAACACCCGCATTGGTGGGCTCGTGGACAAAGGTGTCAGTCTCATTTAGTATTAATATGAGGATAATGGAAGAACCATAGTTTGAATCCCGGCCGTTTATTAAGATGTTTATTCATACATGGTTTCCCACTATTCCTTCAAGCAAATATGGGTACATTTTCTCTATAATGTATTTTTATCATCCCTACCCCATCAGTGTAAATACGAAGATAGCCCAGATGGGTGCTAAGACGCACAAAACAAACACATATTTACCATGTGCCAAGGCCTAGCGCGGTAAAAACAGTAATACATTTGTAAACAAACAGCCATTTATGTTTTCAACATTATCAAATATATTCTTGATTATAAGTGTTAAACGGCCTCTTGGTCTATTGGTCAGTGTCCTAGTATGCTGATCTAGAAGTTTCAGGTTCAATTCCCGACAGCGCCATCGGTATTTTTCCCGTAAAGAGATTTTTTTCTATGGTCATCACGATCTGTTAATTAGGCTTAGGTTAGGTTTAGTATTTCCACTGGCTCTACATCTACATAATCACTATTATCACGTGATCTTACTATGGGTATGACGTGTAGACAACCTCCCAGGTGTGCCCTGGACAACGTTCTGTTCCCACAGAGCGGTTAAATGTCTACATACAAAGCGAACAAGCTAGATACTGCATATTTCACAGTAAATTGATATGCCCTATGCAAAAAAAAAGGGGTATTTAATGTGCACTTTTTGAACAAACTAATTATATCAACACACGACTTGCAAACTAACTTAATTTTAGAACAGTCTGTCACTATCAATTTGAAAGACTAGAATTTCACCAACAGCTGTTATTTCGTCTATGCCCGGAATCAAACCCAGAACCTCAATCTCAGTGGACATACGTGCTACCATCAGAGCTAAGGAGCACTAACACTAGATAATTGTTTTTGTTACAAAAATGCAGATGAATGTGCTATTTATTCATTGGTTCACTTTAAAATACACACTCACCTTAAAAACCAATCAAGTGAAAAATACATAAAATAATCGAAATAAAGTATTGATGGCTGGGCATTATGAACTGGTATAAGGTTATATTTATAGGAAGTGTACCCGAATTTGCGTGGAGGAAGAATGGAAAATCATTTTGGGAAAACCACCCTCAGTAGACCCGACCGAGATTCAAACCCTGATCTCCTTTTTATCGGAAGTATAGTCTACTACGAGAGTAGCCCGCTAGACACGCAGCCACCGAAGCTGGTGTTAGTTTTATTAAAGTACAGTCGTGCCTAAATTAAATAAAGTAATTTACCCAATCAAATAAAATATGTATATTTAATCTTTATACTAAAGGCCATGAGGTGTGAATATAAATTATTATATTGGGATTATTATTATAACAGGGGCTATTCCAAATATATCATAAAATAAACAATTAGGATTTATTTTAAATTTTGTTTTTGTTCCGTATATTCTGGTTTACCCGCATTTAATCGTGCTAATGGCGTAAGGATGAAGAAGGTATAATTTGAGTGGAGCGGGAGTGGAAACCATTTCAGGAAAAATCACCCTCAGTAAAACTGTCTGGGATTCGAACTTCGACCTCCCCATCATCGGTGAGCCTGACCAAACAAGATTGATGCCCAAATACGTGTGTGTACTGGTGTGGATAGTTAGAAAATTAATATGATTAAATATATTTAATAAAATATGGTTCAACTTCGCTGCTATTGTTTAGTTTGCTCCCCTAATGAAATTAAATAACCTAGAAGCACATATGAATTCAATTTTGAAACTTAGTTAATAAAAGGACGTTGACTACCTGTAACGCGAACGACTAAAATATAAAATAGAATACATTGGTTGTAATGAGAGGTGGCCAGACTGGAGCGAGCGAGCCGGTACAGTCTAGTTTACAGGCGCTAGGCAATATTATTATATGTTGGTCCATTGAGTGCTAGTAAAACTTCTCAATTTGACATTTTTATTAATATTATAAATAGGTTTAGCACACTTGATACTAACGACCTAATTTAATTGGTAAGATCATAAACCATACCTATGTATATATATAATATATATGTGTAAAACTGATATGTTAAAATACAATCAAATCAAATCAAAGTAGGCCTTACAAATAAGAATCACTATTAGCGTGGAGAGAGGATGAGAAACCCACAACAATAAATTACTTGTCAAAAACCACCCTCAGTTCACTGAGCCAAGATTCGAACCTTTGCCTCCTCGTCAACAAAAGCTATCGAGAGCTATCTGCTAATCACGCGCTCGCTCACTCACACGCTCGCCAGTTTAGCTACTCAGTTGCTTGCGCGCTCGCTCGTACGCTTGTCAGTCTGGCCGAACCCTAAAGTCACGAAAATGTTCTGTAGGAGTCTTCCTGTCAGGATGTGGATTAAAAAATTCCGTGGAAGTGTATGTCTATCTAGAATAGTGAACAATTTATTCTAATACACAAACAAATACTGTCCAGACATAAATACTAGAGTGGGTGTTTGTGCTCGTCAGCGGAAAAGGGGAAGCGTCATCAGAACGTAAACAAGAGGCCTCGCAGGGTGAACTGACTATTTATTTATCTTTTCTTTCTATTTCGTACATCGACATCTTAGTGTGATAGTGCTTTGAGTGATTAAGTGCGTCAAGCTTAGATGCAACCCGCTTCGCAAAATAGCTTTGAATTCACAGGTAGGTAACGTTGTTCCATTTATTATTATTACTATTATTATTATTATTATTATTATTATTATTATTATTATTATTATTATTATTATTATTATTATTATTATTAGGGTTTTTTCATGCACTTTCTAAAATGACTGATTATATCAGCAAACGACTTAATACTAATCTAAATCTAGAACAGACACAACACCCATCCCCCAGGCTCTTAGCTCATCACTGTCGAAGGGAGAAACTCACATTTCAGCGATGATTTTTTATTTGCCCAGCCGGGAATCGAATCCAGGAGCCTTAGCTCAATAGACTGAGTTCAAGTGTTGGACTTTAAAAAAAAATCAAAATCTCCTTCAGGTTCAGTTGGCAGCCCTTCTGAAGCTGAGCAGTACACTCTCGCCAGCTGCTCGTGTGACCTATATAATATATCACATTGTCAACATTTTCTCCGTCAAGATTTATCACACGCCGTGTCACGATCTTTTTTACCGCAACAAGGGCAGCCAACATAAACTGGTAAACAGCTCCTCACGTGACCTAACTAACGTTCCAACACGAGGTAAAACTAAAGTGACATAAACGACACGTGTTTGCGAGCACATATAGTGTTGGTTCAGTTCATCATATCAAGAACCTTATCCGGCAAGTTTAATATTTCACTGAATACCAGTTTATGTATTCATAAGCCAAGACACGTCATTTACAAGGTCACCAAAATAATTCAAAGGACTGGGGGCGGTGGAAATTTGAAGGCCCTCTTTCATACAAAATAGCTTACTCAATCATTCTCTGTGCATTATTAGTTAAACTTGTAACGATATTGATTTGTACCGCTCTCATATATTTAAAAAGTCATGGATGAAGGTATTTTTCTTTAAAGTATCGTATGTAAATTATCCTTTTAAGACTTCATCCATGAAGAATCACGCGCTCTTCAGAATAATCTAGAAGGATTGCACCATTAAAACTTATTTTTATTTCAAAATTAAACTCCGTAGTATTTACCAAACAAGCAAGAGACGCCAGCTCCCTATACCCAATAGGAAGCTAGCCTTCAATACACCTGTCGCAGGAACGCTTTTGATTTGTTGGTTTTGACACTGGTCACAAGAGGTCCCAGGGGCAAGGGATATGTCATATGTAAGCTGCTTGTGCGTATGAACACACAGAGAGAGTACCGGCCACATAAACCTAGAGTACGTGTAATATCACGACAGTACTACTAACTTATATATAAAGTAAAATTGTATAAGAAGATAAAATCACTCCAATAAATCGTGTGCAACATTAACAGTTGTATTTGTCTAAGTAAAATATCATAACAAACTATGTACTACATTTCGTTTACTCTGAAAGCTTACCTTGGTTGGTTCCACTATGGAATAGCTTATAAGATAGGACCATAATGTAATCGTTCGAGGTAATACTTCATAAGTAAACAAAGTATACATAAAAAAAAGATAAAAGTGTATTTCCACCACTAAGCTATTCTTTTTGTCTTTACAACTCCGACAAGCTTTTAAAATAAGCCGTGTTCGAAATCTTGGTAAAAACAAACTATCTGACTCGTCGACGAAAGCTTTCAAATGAAGCCTTTATATTTTTGAAATACAAAATTGAAGATTCAATTAATCTAGGTAGTTTAATTATATATTCCTATTTTAATTTTAAT
>CABFWB010001149.1:147161-164681 GCA_902151455.1 Timema bartmani | reverse complement strand
TATTTACAAAACTTGTTTATGCTATTTCCTTTCAAAAATATTTTACTCTCCCCCCTCCCCACCCAGCAGAATAGAGGTATCAGGTCAATGACTAATCTAACCTAACCTAACCTAACCTAACCTAACCTAACCTACCAACATTCCTTCATACTAGTAGTTCTGAAACAGGACCGATCAAAATATAAACTTTATATACGTCCTCTTAATGACTTCCAGTCGCTAGTATCGAGGCTTTGACTCACCGACGGGCGCGAACACTTACGGTTTATTTTAGGCGGGCGTAAACGCCCACGTTTTTTGAAAGGGCGCTACCAACACGGGCGCAAACAACACTCTCCCATTTTGTCTATGTATGTATATATATTTTTTTAAATCATGAAAATCTGTTTTTTAAAACTCCAGAAATTATTGTAGAAGGGAATAAATTCACGTTTTTAAATAGAGAGATGATAATTTGTTTTTATGCACGTGTGTCGTGAATACGTCAAGACTAGCCAATTGTAAAAAGAGAGATGTTTGGGTGGTTGTGGACGAGGAGTAGAATCCTGAGGAAAACTGGCTCATTTGATCCTCTCACCCTTTGATCATGTGTTCTGGAGATGTATATATATATATATATATAGACATAGGTCTACACCATTTTAAAATCCACAATTAATTGACGAGGAGCTGCCCCAGGCTAATCTCTTTTTTTCTTCTCTTATCTTGTGACGGACCAGCCTTTTGGTAGCACTGGTCATTACGCGGCCCGTTATCCGCAGAGTATCCTCTTTAACTGCCCTTATCTTGCGGATGGACTGATAAGCGTCGTTATCTTCCCCCTGGTCCTCCTCAGCTGCTGGTGTCGGGCACATCAGGAGGAACATCACCCGCGCCGTGAAGAAGTAAATGGTTTCAATCAGTGTGATGACGCTGAAGCCCATGAAGAAACCAAGAAGTCCTCCGAGAGAAGCTGGAACAATATATATATATATATATATAACTTTTATTTTATGAGGAAGGTTTAATTTAAAGGATATGTAGCCGTCTTTATGCGGAAGGAGAGTGGAAAACCATTTTTAGAGGGGGAAAAACCCCAATCTCCCCGTCATCGGCAATTCAGTCTATTGCCAGAGTGACGTATTGGACCAGGTGCTCTAAACCGGCGTGCCGAGGCACATTGAGGTGCCGTGAACCCTTCACGGATGTGCCGCCGAATCTTGATCAATGTTTAAATATCTTTGGAAATTGGGTTTCTCAACATTTTATTTTACATCAAATGTAACAACGAGAGTTAATTAGTGAGCTTGAATACTAAATGAGAGATGTTTTATAGTGTATACGCCCCTAATATTAGTGAAATAACAACAACCGATGACAGGGAGATCGGGGTTCGAATCACTGTCGGGTTTACTCAAGGAGGGTTTTCCACCATACCTCCATGTAAATGCGGGTAAATTTCCTCTAAATTCAATCTTCCTTATCCCTAACTCTTTAACTTAATCAGCACATTTGCGTATAACCTGAACGGGCAGTAATATGCGGTGCAAAAAAAAAAAGTCTGGTTAAAGTTTCACATTGATCCAATAATTTATTTAATATTACTTTTTTGAACCACTATTATGTTTCATTATTGTAATACTATTTTCAGAATTATAAGAGCCCATTAATATCATAGAATCCTTTATATTTTAATTTACTGTCGTTAGTAAAAAGATTCAATTTCTTATAGTCCGACACCTTAGCTCAGTTGTTAAAGTGTTTATCTACTGAGCTTTAGATTCCCGGTTTCGATTCCTGACATGGCCGAAATATTTATCACTGGTATAATGTAGGTTCCCCCTTTCACAATGATGAATTAACGGCCGGGGGCTGGATGTTGTGTTTGTTCTTGATTTAAGTTAGTTTATAAATCGTGTACTGATATAATCAGTAGATGCAGAAAGTGAAAGCACCTCAAATAAATGAAAAAAAAAATAATCTCAAAACTTAACTTGCCTATAAAAATACATAAAGCAAACAAAATTCTCAAAACTTAACTTGCTTATAAAAATTACACGTCCGTATTTTTATCTTTTAAAGTGTTCCACCAAAAATTATATTATTTGAAAGTGTGCCATAGACATAAACCTAAACAAGCCGGGAACCACTGACTTAAAAGGTAATATCGAATTGAGTCCCAAACATTGAATTGATTCCCACCCCCCCATTTTTGGGTTGTTGGAGTTGAGTCCCTAGGAGGTTGTTGGCAGTAACTTGATAGGTTAGGTTTGGTTAGGTCAAGCTAGGCTAGGTTAGGTTCATTGCAGTTAGATGAAATAACATTACCAGTTGAAAGTTTAAAAAAAATCACAAGAGCTCGTGCAACAAGTTCACCGTTATACTCCGTCCTTTAGCCTTTTGTGAAAACGGAACTTAAAGCCATTAATGACAAAAGGCGTTATTTGTTTTTCGTTCGACATGCACTCTATGACGTTCGAAATAGACTTACTAAAAGAGATTACGCGTATGTTTGGAAGAACTATAGATGTTGTACCTTGGACTCAATTTAAAGTAACTGTTCAGAACAACCCGGACCCAATTCGAATTAAATATTGAAAAGGTAAACAAGTGGCTTGGAACTCAATTCATTGTCATCCAACTTAGACCATTCCATCTACGAAGGTAATGTGTTGTTTTGTGTGTGTGTGTGTGTGTACCCTAGTATGAGTGCAGGTAACGTGGGGTAACCATTTAGGGAATAAACAACGGATTTGATCCTACAATGTCGAAGATGATCTACTGGGACTTTATACGTGTTGCCCATGCGCCATATTTACCTAACAGGTCTACCCAAGTTAGGAACTGCCTCTTCTCGTATTGGACACCCACAACGTCAGTTAAGAACACGTGGATGACGCTGTCCGTGTTCACTCCACGGCTGAAATAAAACGTAACAAGTACATGTTAGAAATGTTAAGGTAAATCTTGTGTATTAGGATTTTAGCTAGAAGAAAACTTACAAATCCTTTTTTATCTCTCTCGACAATGATAGGGTTTACTAGAGAGGTAATCGGAAAAGGTGTCCGGGATATCATAAAAAATATATAGTTAGCAAACTCTTGCGTAAATTGCACAATTATTACGTAAAAATAGAAAAAAAATTGTGGGAAAGGGGGCTGGAAAGGAGTGGGAGAATTTTTCCGTAGATGTGCCTGGAGGGGATAGGAATTGAAGGAGATAGGGGGGGAATTTTTTCGGATGAGGTCTCAAGGGGTACCACTAGAAGATGGGCACCATATCCTCAGTGGTTCCAGAGATACGTCTAGGGAGGGAGGGGGACCACAGGAGACTAAGGGGAATTTTTCGAGTAAGGTCTGAAGGGATAACACTCACCCGAAGATGGGACTCATAAACCTGCAGTTCCGGGGATGCCATCTGGCGGAGGACTTCCGATAAAAATGGTTTTAATTTTAATAGCGGTTGCACATCTTCAGGTTAACACATCTATTTTAAAGTCTTCAATTGTCAATTTATACTCATAAAATAGGTCAATATTGGGTATGACAAGAATGTATACTTTCGTATTAAAGATACAGATGGATATAATTGAATTTAAATAATTGGAAAAAAACATTTACTTTAGTTTTGTCACTATACATAAGACAGTTTGAACACTGTTTAGAGATAAAATCACGTAATTCGGTTAAACATGTCTAAATTCTGAAGATATTTAGTTATGGATTCCCGTACACCTGTATTATTAGTGCTATTTTATATGTATCAAAACTAACATCTGAAGATCACGTTATCTGAGGGTGAATACGTGGAAATAGATCTAGAAATTTTTCTAGCTGTCAGATAAAACTCTTTCAATGAAAATTGGACTGTAGCTGTATCCTTATTTTGTTATAAAACAATTTTAATATATTTATACATAAAGTAATGTTATCTGCAGCTGTCACTTTTGATAGATTTTATCAATACCTATAGACTAACACAAATAATATTGTTACATGTTATCAATGTTGGCCGCAAAGAAATATGTTTTAACTTTCTAGACTGTTCTTCCAACCAAAATCAAGCTATGTATATATATATAGCCATGAATGAGGGATTATAGTAGGTTAAGGCAGGACAGCTATTATAAATATATATATATATATATCTTAATATATATATATACCCGCATTTGCGTGGAGGGAGAGTGGAAAACCATTTAGGAAAAACCACCCCCAGTTCACCCGACCGAGATTCGAACCACAATCTCCCCGTCCTCGGCAGTCGAGCTCAACACGACTAGCGCGTGAGTCAACTACGCCATCGAGGCGGGTTATGTTGAGGATTCTCGTACACCTGTATTATTAGTGCTATTTTATAGGTATCAAAACTAACATCTGAAGATCACGTTATCTGAAGGCGAATACGTGGAAGTGGATCTAGAAATTTTTCTAGCTGTCAGATAAAACTCTTCTAATGAAAATTGGACTGTAGCTGTATCCTGATTTTGTTATAAAACAATTTTAATATATTTAATAATAATAATATTTAGCACCGTGTCTTACTACCCGTTCGGGTTATACGCTTAAGTACTAATTACGCTAATGGATTAGGGATTGGGAAGGTTGAATTTAGAGGAAGTGAACCCGCATTTGCGTGGAGGGAGAGTGGAAAACCATTTAGGAAAAAAACCTCAGCTCACCCGACCGAGATTCGAACCTTGATCTCTCCGTCCTCGGCGGTCGAGCTCAACACGACTAGCGCGTTAGCCAACTACGCCACCGAGGCGGGTTTTTTAATATATTTATACACTAAGTAATGTTATCTACAGCTTTCACTTTTGATAGATTTTATCAATACCTATAGAATAACACAAATAATATTGTTACATGTTATCAATGTTGGCCACAAATAAATATGTTTTAACTTTCTAGGCTGTTCTTCCAACCAAAATCAGGCTATGTATATATATAGCCATGAATGAGGGATTATAGTAGGTTAAGGCAGGACAGCTATTATAAATAAATATGTATGTATATATATAAAAGAATGTCCTTATTGCAATGGTATCCAACCTTTTACGTTAGCGTACCCAAGATATAAATTATCTTATAACTTTATACCCCGAAAAATGGCAAAGAATGAATTAGTATCGAAAGAGTCAAAGATGGCACCATATAAAATTCTGTTAACGACAACATTGTTTTATGAATGTGAAGCGTGAATTTGTCTGTAGAAACACAAGAGCAAGGTGAATGCGGTTGGAATGAGATATCTAAAAAATGTTTGCGGAAAAGCTCGTATGGACAGAGTCAGTAATGAATGGGTGCTGAAGGAGTGCGATTTGAAAAGAAATTCAACAGGTCGATGTGAAAGAAGTGTCTTACGTTGGTTTGGGCATTTTGAGAGGAGTGTGGCTCGAGGGATGAAGAAAATATATGAAGGTAGAGTGTGTGGATGAAAATAAAGAGGTGGGCATGTAAGACGTGGTTAAATGTTGTACAATGTAGATGAATGTGTTAAAAAGAGAAACAATACAAGTTTTAAGAATAAAAGAGCATGTATGACTCGATATATGGATGTATGCAAGGACAGGGAAGTGTGGAGAAAGTTAGTGAGTATGGATTAAGTACGGAGTGATTGTTTACTGAGCTATATCCACAGTTTCTTGCCTACCCCGTAAGGGAACGTCGTGATTACGTATGTATATTGTATTCCCAAAGCTGTTGGTACATAATGCAAGCTATACGTATTCTATAATTTACATCTAAGAGAGGGAGAGAGAGAGAAATCTCTCTCCCAGATCACATGTCCTTACGTGTGTGTATTTTGTGGCTAACCCTAAATCAGAACCTGGTTATTTAGTTTTATCATAAAATAATATATAATTTTACTCAGCCCCTAATATGTTTTCGTGTGCCCCAGGTTGAGTACCACTGCCTTAGGTATGACTACACGGAGCCGACCCGCACCGCATTTTCTAACAATTTTTATTCTTTATAGACTGAGTTCTATTACAAAATAAGTTTGCATTTTTATTTTTAATTGCATAGGTTTTCACCTATTTTCATAAAATTAAGTTAGCTATTAATTACGAAAAATAAAGTTTTAAGTTAACTAATAGTTAAGAAGAATGTTTGTTGTTCAATAAGTTGTTATATATAATGTTGTTTATCTTGTACGTAATGTTGGAAACAATGACTACAGCGTCACACGTGACACGGCTGTGAAAGAAATGCCATTCGGAAGCTCCCGAACATTTTATTTCCGGCGGTAGGTGGCTACACGGTCCGCACCGCACCGCAAGAGTGCGGAGCAATGCTCTCTCGACGATTCGTCCGGGCCGATGCGGTGCGGTGCGGTGTGGTGCGGCTCCGTGTAGCCGGTCCTTAGTGCCATAGTTGCTCTCCTATCCTCAAGATAACCGATTACAGTGAAGTTAAGGCAGGTTAAATTTGGCCAACTCGAGTAAAATATGTCAAAGTTATGTCTAATCGAACCAAGGTCAACTAGACCTATTGTCAACCCTTCTACAAGTTTGATTTAGATATGGATAAGGACAGTTGGAAAATATACTAGAGTGAGTTTTATATATTTATTCGTCAAGTTATGTGATATGCAAATGCCAACTTTGATAAATAATTAAAATAGCACTAATAAAATGGTAACATGTTATTAATGTTAAATGCAAAAACAAAGTTTGTATTTACTAAAAGTCTCTCCCTACCTGAAAAATGTGTGCACTACTATCTATATTAATAAAATGAAGAGTTTGTTTGTCTGTTTGAGCACTGCGCGATATCTACCACACATAGAGGTTTGGATTTCAAAAACAATTAGGCCCTGTGCAAATCTAAGATGGAATTTAACATTTTTGGATTATATTATTTTAATTCATTAAAAACTGGGCTGGACGAACTAAAATGAAGATCTTTTTATGTTTGTTTGAAGCAAAGAAAAGTGTTGCTATAGGAGTAATTACGCAATACATTGCGTGACTACCCCGAGCAACGCAGGGTACTTCTTCCATTTATCTAATAATTGCAAGTTCTTTTTTTATAGGTTATTTATAATAATAGTAATTATTATTATTATTTATTATTATTATTATTAGTTGAAATGTAAGTATTTATGTAATAATCTATTTATAACGACTAATAAATATAATTAATACGCTTATATCATTAACGGTATTTAACGCGTACTTTCTTATTACTTGAGCTACTGGCCCAACTTAAACTTGAGCATACACATCCAATGAAAAATGTTCGGCCATGCTGGGAATCGAAACACGGANCCCCGTACACTACTCACGGACCCTTATTTTACTAGATACAATCCAATTAGGATAGGAAGCGCCTTTTAGAAAATACAAACTTTTTTCGGCCAGCATTGCTAACATTTTACTATATTACTAGTGTTATTTAATCATATTTTTCAAA
This sequence comes from Timema bartmani, assembly GCA_902151455.1. Taxonomy (NCBI): domain Eukaryota; kingdom Metazoa; phylum Arthropoda; class Insecta; order Phasmatodea; family Timematidae; genus Timema; species Timema bartmani. The sequence continues at coordinate 157,281 of CABFWB010001149.1, read as the reverse complement.
AGTAACTGCTGCACATCACATGACCTGAAATATTAAGTACATAAAAGTAGAACTATTAACTTTTATAGTGGTCAGATAAGGTTCATAAAACTGGACCGTAGACGCTCTACCGACTAGGATAAGGTGTTGGACAAATGCACCAAGTGGTGCTCGAAGCATGTACTCACTAGAAACTGTACTCGTCAGCGCTGTAGTTTTTAATTAATTCCACCGTGGCTGGGTGTACGACAAAACGTGTCTCTATACAGCCCGGGATACAATCACAGGGCATTTTGTCGTCGCCATCCCCGGAGAACGAATCTAACTTTTCTGTAAAAACAAACAAAAGTACGTCAATTTTAAGGGTCGCTATCGAATGTACTGTACGTGGGTTTTTATTTGCGCACAGCATCCATGAGGGTGTTTCGCTTTTTAACACTAGTGGGGCAGGGAGGAGGAGGGTGGAATCTAGAGAGGGAGCAGCATTTGACGTGGAGGAAGAGTGGAAAGGCATTTAAAAGAAGCCACCTCAGTACACCCGACGGGGATTTGAACCCCAACCTTCCCATCACCGACAAACCAGACCAGAAGAAACTGACGTCTGCCCATCGGTGTGGGGAGTAAACAATGAAAATAAATTAAAATCATTACTATATTATTATTATAATTATAATAATAATAATTATTATTATTCCGAGTAACGGTTGCATGTTTTTCTATGTTTGAATCCCGGCAGGAAAATAGTAATGTTAGAATTAAGTTTATTTCAGAATATGTCGGGTGGCTCGCAGCTCTGTTCTGTTAAGTGCCCGGAAAAACTCAAATGTAAAAATTAAAATAAAATACCTGCATGTTTAGCGAGGCAGGGTACATCTTTAAAGCTGCAGATTCTATGGTCTCCTATAGAAATGATTAAATTAAATGTGTTAGTATTAATAAACGAGTACTTAAAGTACCATAATTTAATTGTTAATTTATTTGCATTAAAGAAACAAAAAAATATTCAATCTAAGCCTGTGCTAGGCTTCAAAATTTTTAGGATAAATTAGAATACAATTGAGATTCTTATTTGATTCTAAATTAATTTATAAATATATAAACTACCATTTATTCGTTATTAAAAGATAATCAACAATCTCATCCAAACTTCAAGTAAGTCCTGTGATTGTATTTACAATTTATTTTAACATATAAATTAACATAATTTGACTAAATCATTAGCTCATAGAAACTTGAAGATCTCATAATTTTAATAATCTATTAATTTGATAAAAATAGTTCTTGTGGCCTTAATTATTTTATAAATTGTGATAAAAAAATGTAAATAATAGAGCCTAACATTCAAATTGAATTTGATTTGAATTTTTTTATCATAAACTATTCGATTAACATTGAAATATTTTCATTATAAATTATTCAGATTGGATTTAAAGATTTTTATTGAAAATATGTATTTCATTAAAAGAAAATCCAAGCTTTATATTTGATTCGGATTAGTTAGAATTAGTAAGCAAAGATTTTTATTTGATTTAAAACTGAAAATCTTGGATTAAAACAGGCCTAATTCAATCTTTAATTCGAGAAAAATAGAAATCGATGAAAAGTGTATCATCAAGTAGCAAACTACATCAATGAATTAATTTTATGATTTCGATTTTAACTTTAATTCGGTCACACTTCACTTTATTAATAGTGCAAAACCTCTTCCACTGTAATAATACTTGCAGTAAAGAATCGCGACTTGTATATTTATATGTACAAAAGTACATTTTTCGACTGCGATATATTATAAACTTTTTTATATCAGTCCTCAATTTGAATAGGCCCTAGTGTTTCACACTTACTTTCTTTTCTAAAACTACAAATCTAACATCCCTAATCTTTACAATCACTACTGAGAGTTTAGTGACCTAGCTTCAGGAAGATGAAGGACACTGAGAGCTACTGAGAGTGTAGTGACCTAGCTTCAGGAAGATGAAGGACACTGTGAGCTACTGAGAGTGTAGTGAACTAGCTCCAGGAAGGTGAAGTACACTGAGAGTGTAGTGACCTAGCTCCAGGAAGGTGAAGGACACTGAGAGTGTAGTGACCTAGCTCCAGGAAGATGAAGGACACTGTGAGCTACTGAGAGTGTAGTGACCTAGCTCCAGGAAGGTGAAGTACACTGAGAGTGTAGTGACCTAGCTCCAGGAAGGTGAAGTACACTGAGAGTGTAGTGACCTAGCTCCAGGAAGGTGAAGTACACTGAGAGTGTAGTGACCTAGCTCCAGGAAGATGAAGAACACTGAGAGTGTAGTGACCTAGCTCCAGGAAGATGAAGGACACTGAGAGTTTAGTGAACTAGCTCCAGGAAGCTGAAGTACACTGAGAGTTTAGTGGCATAGCTCCAGGAAGATGAAGGACACCGTGAACTACTGAGAGTGTAGTGACCTAGCTCCAGGAAGGTGAAGGACACTGAGAGTTTAGTGACCTAGCTCCAGGAAGCTGAAGAACACTGAGAGTGTAGTGACCTAGCTCCAGGAAGATGAAGGACACTGAGAGTTTAGTGAACTAGCTCCAGGAAGCTGAAGTACACTGAGAGTGTAGTGGCCTAGCTCCAGGAAGCTGAAGTACACTGAGAGTGTAGTGGCCTAGCTCCAGGAAGCTGAAGTACACTGAGAGTGTAGTGGCCTAGCTCCAGGAAGCTAAAGTACACTGAGAGTGTAGTGAACTAGCTCCATGAAGGTGAAGTATACTGAGAGTGTAGTGAGCTAGCTCCATGAAGATGAAGGACACTGTGAGCTACTGAGAGTATAGTGACCTAGCTCCAGGAAGGTGAAGTACACTGAGAGTGTAGTGACCTAGCTCCAGGAAGATGAAGGACACTGAGAGTGTAGTGACCTAGCTCCAGGAAGGTGAAGTACACTAAGAGTGTAGTGACCTAGCTCCAGGTTGCTGAAGTACACTGAGAGTGTAGTGACCTAGCTCCAGGAAGGTGAAGTACACTGAGAGTGTAGTGATCTAGCTCCAGGAAGATGAAGGACACTGTGAGCTACTGAGAGTGTAGTGACCTAGCTTCAGGAAGGTGAAGTACACTGAGAGTGTAGTGAACTAGCTCCAGGAAGCTGAAGTACACTGAGAGTGTAGTGAACTAGCTCCAGGAAGGTGAAGTACACTGAGAGTGTAGTGACCTAGCTCCAGGAAGATGAAGTACACTGAGAGTGTAGTGACCTAGCTCTAGGAAGCTGAAGTACACTAAGAGTGTAATGAACTAGCTCCTGGAAGCTGAAGTACACTGAGAGTGTAGTGAACTAGCTCCAGGAAGGTGAAGTACACTGAGAGTGTAGTGAACTAGCTCCAGGAAGCTGAAAGACACTGAGAGTTTCTAATGGTGTACTTACCTAGGTCCGGGAAGGTGAAGGGAGAACATCCACATAGCTCGATGGTGAGGTTCTTCTGACACTCCATTAGACAGTTGGGTGTGGTGTAGAACACCATAATCTTGGAGGAGGAGCCCTCATCAACGAACCTGCAGTGGCGTCGTGGGATGGAGATATGCCTGATATCTTCTGTGCCCAACATCTTCACCGGTTTCAAGGCGAGGTACATGTGCTGCCCTGGACTCACCACCTTCTTTTGACTGTCGGCCTCGCTCGAGTAATGAAAAGGGTTGTGCGCCAACAGCTGGGAACATGTCATCGTCAGAAAGGTTGCTGTCACAAATTAAAAATACAACCAGTGTGTTCCTTTTTATTTTATCATATAAAGATTCTTTTATTTGATTATCCGCACACGACTTTTAAACTTATTTAAATATATAACACACAGCACGCATACTTCATTACTGTGAAACGGGAAACACTTAATTACCCTAATGATACATTTTTCAGCCATGCCGGGAATTGAACGAGGGTCCCTTAGCTCAGTAGGCAAACATGCTACTGAATAAGCTAAAATGTCGGAATCATATAAAGAAAGTATTTTAACTGTAAATATGTTCAACCTCTTTATTGTCATAATATAGTGGTGGTGTTTCGATGTGCCCCCGAACTTGAAAAAGTTTTTTCTAGAATTATGTATGTTTAACCCCCCTCCCGACTTACCTGTGACTGCATTCAAAAACGGTTTTATAAATTTCGTTCAAATTTGTTATTTAGTTATTGTTGGTTTGATGGTCTTAACTCGTTATTTGAATTCTAGATTTAAAATCAGAATTAATTTACTAATTACCGATATTTAAAATTATTCAAAAATTGCTCCGATTTGGTTCGAAATGGATCTTAAGGGAGTGCTTTCCATGATAAATAAATAATACCGTATACTTGTTTTTCAGTGACAAATTAATCTAGCTAATCTTTGAACATTATATTCCACACTACAATAGACGCTGTGAGAACGTATGTAGTCCTACGATTGTGTTTAACATAGCTTGATAAAAAAATAACTCAGTGGTATCAACCCGCAAGCGAACTATATCGACGAAGCAGCCATCGCATTTTGGCGATAATAGTGCCGACATTTGCGGATGAAGGGCTTCATCTGTTCAGCACAACGAACCCTCCAGCTCTTTTAATCTCAGTTTTCTAGACCAGATCTGCTTCTTCTTTATTCTTGTAGCTCCCCAATTGTCCTCACGAGGCCGGGTTGACCTCGTTCCAGATCCAATTCAATCATAATTTTAGCTGACTACATTTTAATTCGATTCCAATGGAATAAATTAAGGAAGGTATGGTGGAAAGATATTTAATTAAATAGGTTCAAGTTTTTTTTTGAAGTTTTATTTCTAATATTATATTATTCCCTTTCGTAGTTTAATTTGTTTTTAGTCAAAGGGTAAGTGGTTTTCATTATATTTTATATGTAAGTTACATTTAATTGAATATTGAAATAGCCACAACATAAATAATTATCTTCCTTAAATATTCACCCCTATTTCAAAATGCCCGCCTCAGTGGTGTTACGCGCTAGTTTCGTGTTTAGCTAGACTGCCGAGGACGGGGAGATCCAAGGTTCGAATCTCGATTGGGTGAACTGGGGGTAGTTTTTCCTTAAAAAATTCCACTCTACATCCACGCTAATTCGGGTTCACTTCTTCTATATCCAGCCTTCCCAATTCCTAACCCATTAGCGTAATTAGTACTTAAGCGTACAAGCCGAACGGGTAGTAATATGTGGTGCTAAATATTATTATGATTATTATTTCAAAATGTTGATGCAGAATGTGAGAGGCTTGATTCATGTATGCAGGTGTTTAGAAAATAAATTAAAGAGCTTAATCTTAGTTATACATTTTTGATTATGAACTAACCTACTAACAGAAATGTCAAGTATGTGACTGGGAACTTAATAACGACCTAGAGAACAGTAAAAAAAGAATGAATGAATTGCACTTTTACTATAAAATGTATAATTAGTTCAGTAGTATTGAAAAACATAGTCATCTGTGAAGTTTCACCAATTCGTTTTTTTCTAACAGCAACTTGTAGGTTGTTGAGTCAGGCAAACAGCTGTCCCCACTGTTTTTATAAATGTAAATTATTACTCCTAGAACGCGCATCAGTTCTAAAGCAGCAGCTAAATGTACTCCAACCCGAAAACTTTTGCCTTCAGTGACGTCACGATCACAGATAATTAATGTTGTTCAGAACCAGTGTAGGAGAAGTGCTACGCATACACTGTCAAGTGGTATATGTGTGCGCAGGTCGTGGTAATAAGGATGTCTTAGGAAATCTACAAAATACGTATTGCTCTACATTAATACTAGCCTATCTATCAAAAGGGATAGCTGAAGCTGAATATATTAAAATAATGTTTTTTTTTTACTATCAGACCATGTTGCCGCAACTCCACTGTAAGTTAAGTGATGTCACATTTACAGATAAATGATTATGTGTGTCGTATAGGTGCAATAGCTAGTCACTAGCAGTCTAGGAGTATCAAGTCTATATATATATTGTCTAATATCAGAGCTTCACCAGGCGTTGTTTACTTTGAAAACACCCTTTTATATAATCATACACATTTTTAACGCATCCGACTCCAAATATACTTTTTATAAAAAAGCTTTTAGAAAAATTATAAGATAAATACTACTTTATTTTACGTAAGCTCTAGTACTCGCACTGGCAATCAATGACTTACAATATCTGACCAAAGGGAACAAGGAGGGAGCATGAAATGCACCAACATTCGCCCAGATTTCCAGAACCTCAATTCCGTTGAGAACTCTACCCTCTCCGGTTTAATAGATGAACATTTTCCATAAATTTTCAATCTGAAATTTTTCTCCGAGGCAGTTTTCAGCATACTTATTAGATCAATAAATTAGGTTAGAAAAAGCGGCACCTAGAGCTTATTGCATATTATATTCATCATACCAAGAAGTAGTGTGCTGGGGAACTTTTTTAAACATCTTACTAGTGATACATTGAAAACAAAATCCAAACAAATTAGAGATGAAAATTGTTAGATAAAATGCTTAGATCGTTTGAACCCACGGGAAGGTTATGTAGAACTTAAGTATAAGATCTGTGTTACGTAACACTATGATGTATCCGTGCTCCCCCACCCATGTAGCACCATGCAGGCGCGGATTCAGGGGGGTAGGGGGGGGTCAAAGGGTCAGTTGGATATAACTCAAGCAAGTGTAGAAAAAAATATTCGTTTTCATGTAAGAATATTTGTCGTGCATAGCGAGTAACGAACATTGTTCCACATAAAGACGGTAGACTATCACACGTCAAAGAAGACTAATAATCGCTTGAGAGCAGTTCGTCCACGAATACCGAATATAGAGTATGTGTGGACAGCAGGAGTGGTGGAACAGTGGGGGGACTCTGCCCCCCTGGAAATAATTTGGCCCTTCCTGGAATAAATCTTCCCCCTATATATATTTCAAATCCTCTGATATTATCAAATATGAAATTGAAAGATGGTCTTAAATCAAACTCCAAATGATTTCTAGATGCATTCTATTTTCAAAAATTTGGCGGAGAAGACCGCTTCAAATAACTTCTAGACTAAGAGGCATCTAACTGGCACAAAAAGTCGGGGGAGGAAAGTTCTAAATAGCTTCCAAGGTCATCCAAATTTCATAAATGTATAGGGGAGAACAACTCCAAATAGCTTCTAGATGCATGTAATTTTTAAGAATTTTCAGTCGAGGACCACCCCAAATAGCCTAGTTTTTGAAATGATTCGATTTTCAAAATTTTGTCGGTAGAAGACCACTTCAAAGATTATCTTCTAGAGGTATTTAACTATCGTAAAAAATTAAGGTGAGGATCACTCTAAATAGCTTTGAGGGGCATATAAATTTCAATTATTTTTTTTGTAACACTTTAAATGGCTTATAAGATAATCTAATTTTAAAATAATCAAGGCGAAGACTACTCATAGCTTCTAGAATGAACCATTTTTCAAAAAAAATTTTGAAGGAGGGCCACTCCAAATAGTTTATAAAAACTATCTGATTTAAAAAATTGGGGATGATGACCATGGGTTAAAACATACATAAGATTAAATATGAATGAAAGAATATTAAACGGTTTTAAACAGATATTTAACATTGTAAGTAGCTATGTTATTTATAATTATGACCCCACTATGAAAATTATCTGGATCCGCCCCTGGCACCATGCACACATTAGATCCCACCCCCCTCTCACAACAGCGTTAAGCTTAATTCACACGTTCACCGAAAAATAGAAAGCAGAATCAACGCAGTAATGCACACACTTCAAGCCGATCCATGATGCATTGCAACGTTTTAAAACAGCTGATTATCAACATATATTATTTCATAGTGGATAAACATATATTTTAGATCCTTCTCCCGATGGATGTTTACAAATTATAACGTTATGTCGTGGCACAATCCAATACATCAATAAACACGCTTTACATTAACTCGTTATTTCAAATCTCCTCACAGCGGCCAACGAAGTTGTCTGCTTTCTTCTGGCTGTAGAGCGCATGCGCACTGATTTGAGATGGTTGGTTCTGAGATTGGATTGGTTCTCCTGTGCCAAACATCTCGAGCAGAGCGAACAAAGTAGAGAATAGTTGAACTTCAGAAGAACAGCTCGCGCCGATTAAGCGGAAATCTTGAGATTGGCTTGGAGCGCGTCACGTGACCACGTTTCTGTTCTGCGCTAGCTTTTCGGCAAACGTGTGAATCCACAGTTACGTGACTTATGGATGACCCATTCGACCACCGAAGCGAGTTGTTCCATTTAAATAGCCGGAGATTCCTCACCTTGGTTCCGCGAGATGCGATCAGCGTGGCGTGGTAGTCCTCCAGTTCGTTGTTGATGAGGACAGATAGGCCCATCTGTTGGCCGCAGGCGTAGGTCCTTTCGGTCCCGAGCTTTTTTCGTTCCAACAGGACTGTTTCTTCCTCCGAGTACTCACTGAAATAAATTATTAGCCAATTAAACCTGAATCGCGTATAATTTACATTACTTTACTTGTTTCATTGTTTGATCAAATATCATCAGCCATCTTTGAGATACCTTTTGTTCGGATGTGTAACGGTGGGGTCCAAAATTGAGTCTTCACGTAAAAATAAAGGTACGAATAGCTTAGAGAATGAACCCACTTGGTGTTTAGTGCCTTTAAACATTAATCAATACCAAGTTATACCCCCTTCAATTTTTTTTAAAGTCAACCTCGGTAGTCTTGAGGTAAAGAGCTCACCTCACGGCCCTATGCTCGTGGGTTCAATCCCAGCTGGGGCTGACGTATTTTTCTTGAGCGATAAAGATCCGTAGCACAACTTCCTTCGGAGAGGAAGTAAAGCTGTCGGTCCCATTTTGATTACAACATGTAAAAGAACTCTCAAAGGTATGTTAAAATATTTTTCCCGGCAAAATTGTTAAGCCTTTTCACGCTCGCTCATAGAAATGTCCGTCTGCTGATATAATCAGTCAGTTAAGAAAATGCACGCTATTTATAACTCAAAAAATGAAAAGTGGATGAATTAATATTTAGTGGATTTCAGTTAATAAACTATTTTATGCAAGAGACCGGGGTGAGGAAAGTGTGTTTAAATGAAATGTACCCTCATTTGCATGGAGATAACACGGGAAGGCCCTCATAGATATAGTACTAATACTGTTATTGCTAGCAAGCCCGGATTAAGGCGGGTGCCACTCACAGGGGCCCCCGAGCTTAAGGGCAAATAAATCTCTTTAACTTGTCATATTTATTTTGTGGTAGTACTATACGTAAATATTTCTTTACGTGTCATATTTATTTTGTGGTAGTACTATACGTAAATATTTCTTTTTTTAAATGTTTTTTCGTAAAATTTATCCCAAACTAATCTAGAAATTCCCTAATCGAAGGGCGCTCGCACCCTGGTATTACGTGGAGTCCGACAGTCCGTGCTTAAAAATTAACGCAACCTTTACTTTTGGCAAACCGTAAATATTACGTGTCTGCAGACTGTACCGTTAACTTTTGACAGAAAAATAAACATTGATTTTCTATTGACAATAATTTCTGTGCTAAAATAATAAAATTATTAGTATTCATAAATTAACTCAATGCGACGTAAGAAAAATACAAAAAAAGAAGTTTTTAACTATAAAATATGTTTTATTATACTAATACTATTTTATCTGTAGATGGTGGACTACATCAAATGCAATTACACTGAAATTGTTTATAATTATATAATGTCCAGTGTTATTAAATTATTAGCTATTAATTTACAGTGCTATGATCCACTCAGTATATAATAAACCATCTAGTTTAATAGTTACTAAAGTATTAATAATTATATGTTAGTAAAAAATACTCTCCATGATTGTTTAACGTTTGCAAAAAAAAAAAGTGTCTCTAAATAAAACTATCCATGTATGATGTACTATATCATGTAAGATTCATAATCATTCGACTTTTAAGGGCCCCAAGCTCTACTTGGCACAGGGCCCCCAAAATATTTAATCCGGGCCTGATTGCTAGACCTACGTGTCTCGATGTACAAAAACCATCACCAGCGCATTCGATAGGAAAATAAACCCGCCTCGGTGGCGTAGTTGGCTAACGCGCTAGTCGTGTTGAGCTCGACCGCCGAGGACGGGGAGATCGAGGTTCGAATCTCGGTCGGGTGAACTGGGGGTGGTTTTTCCTAAATGGTTTTCCACTCTCCCTCCAC
>CABFWB010001149.1:130698-145389 GCA_902151455.1 Timema bartmani | reverse complement strand
ATCTAAAAATAAAAACTTGTTGAAGATTATGGATATCTCAAATCAGATTGTAAATATTTTATTCATTTTAAAGAAGGAAAATGTATTAAACTGTCAAAGTGATTGTCTAAAACACTATTAATATCAATAACTTTGAGTAAAAACATTGAAAGTAACACCGTCAGTTAAAAAGAAACCATAAATTAGTATACCTACATATCTAATATTTTAGAAAACATTCATACCACATCGTATTGTATGTTATAATTTTGTATTAATATTTTTATGTGTCAACTTAAGTTTTAGACTATTCAGCAACTCGTTTGAGATTTATATTTTAGTTGATGATGTATTATACTTTTATATAAATGTTTATATCTTACACTATGCTTCTTCGCCAAAATTATATTTAAATTATACATTTTAGTTATTGCTAATCTCACTTTATACATCTACCACTTTATTAAGTGTTTAATTTATAAATTAATTTTTTATCTGTTTTTCTAGATCAACTTATCTAAGTCTTAACTTTCATTACCTACATATGTGTTAAAATCAATAACTTACATAATCTTTTCCTTACTAGTATGAAACGTGTTGTATTTTGCTAGCCAAGATATTTATGTTCGGCCCATAAGTTTGTTTTCTTCAACAGCACCCAAGATGCACTCCCAAGGCAATTTATAACCGTTGAATTCACAAAGTTAATCGTGATATGACAATGAATTGTTGAAATATTATTGACTTAAAAAAAAGTATACCACGTTGGGGAAAGTTTTATTTTATGTTTTAATATTTTTTGTGTTTCTACCAGCTCGGCTGTGCTTCGTTTACGTTTCGGACAGTTCATACGTTGCATCCTAGTATAAGATAACAATGTGAGGTGGGTGAACTTCGTTTCCACTTTGAACCATTCACAAGTTGCATCCCAGTATAGCGATAGTGAACATCTAAGTTTCGATGTCGAGGGCTGTGTATGACGGTGAACGCTATCATATGAGCAATTTAAAGCGGAAAACAAGGTTATTTGAGAATATTATCATGAAAGGTTCTGCCATGATTGGCACCTTAACGCTCCAGTGGCGTGAGCTCAGTCGGGGACACTCAATGAAAGATTTATAAGATACAAGATATGAGTGGTCCGGTGCTCACTATGGTTAGTGTATCCCATCCTCTGCGGTTTACAGAAACTACGCCGTCCCTGGTGCACGACGCATGGATACGTGATTGTGATCAAGACGGCTTCATTCATTTTTGTATTTTTGTGGTTTCCTACGTGCAATTTCGCGCTGGATAGACATTTTTATTTTTTTTAAATACTGAAAAATGAATCTTGGATAGCAATTTAAATAGTGTACCATTGTTTGACTGACTGATGGGCTGTAATATATATTTATACTAGCGGACCCGACAGACGTTGTCCTGCCCGAACGTTGGCTTTTCGTTTGGGTGGCATAATTGATTTCGATGATAAAACATTTACTGGGGGTGGTGGTGGGGGGGTGAAATTTTGAGGTTACATGTTCTGATATGCAAGAGAAAAAAAACACCCCAAAAAAAATTCCCTAAAAAATAAATCCTAGAACCCGATGGCAGCGCCACCTACCGGGTCCAATTGTGAATCTAAACCATCCACGGACCCACTCAAACACACATAAAAAATTTCATCAAAATCGGTTCAGCCGTTTATGAGGAGTTCAGTGACATACAGAAGAATCATATATATTGAGAAGATAGACAAGATTGTGAGGCTAATAAAAACACCATTCAAGCTGATCTGCTTTTATTATTACTGTTTTCTTTAGCACCGCGTCTTACATCCCGTTTGAGCTACACGCGCGTGTACCAATTACGCTAATGTGTTAGGAATTAGGAGGGTTTAATTAGTAAGAAGTGTACACACATTTACGTGAAGGAAGAGTGGGAAACCATTTTAAGAAAACCACCGTGATCGGAAGTCCAGTCTAATGCGAGAGGAACACCTTACACTATTCGACCACCGAATCGGGTAAAACTGCTTGTTACGCTTATATTGGTTGACTCTTAAACTAGACTATAAATACGGCCCATTAAACTACGTACCCACATTCTTATCCATATTGTCTGAGCCACAGTTCCCCACCACCACGACTCTCCGGAGCAGTTTGGGAAACTTGATAACTAGTCACGTACCGGTACTTGACGCGCCTGGAGCATTAGTACCTCACTGAGTACAGGAGACTCAAAAAGCCCCTACCCCACACTCTCACACTCTCACACTCTCACGTTCACGTATCATTCCTAGCGAGTCTTCAGTTTTTTTGTTAGCATCACGTCTTACTACCCGTTCGGATTAAACTTTTATATACTAATTACGCTGATGGTTTTAGAGACTATGAAGGTTATGCTTATAGGAAGTGTACCTGCATTTGCGTGGAGGTAGAGTGGAAAACCACCCTCAGTAAACCCGACCAAGATTCGAACCTCGATCTCCCCGTCATCGGCGAGCTAGTTTACTGCGAGAATATTGCGTTAGATCACTGAAGTGGGTGAGTCTCTTCACTTGAAGTACTTTGTAGTGGATTCGAACACGCGTGCATTGGTGGCGCCTCCCCTCCATCCGGAGGTGCATGGATAGTGTGCGGAACCAGTGTCGGGTTTAGGTGGGTCTACAGGGGCCGCAGCCAAGGGCGGTCACGTGTTCAAGGACCCGGTTCCTGACACAGTCTGAACTGTTTCATGCAACCTCAACAACTCGCAGAAACCCTCCTAAGTCCAAAGATGTTAAAACAAAAGTGTAATAGTGGCAGACAGTTATTTTTTCTTAATATTTATGGGTCGATACATTTTTGAAAAATCGTAGGCTAATGACTCTGCAATCGTCGCTTGTTTGTTTATTTTTTATTAAATGAGCCTGCTTTAAAGTACGACTGAGGTGCTATTTTAACTCACGTCTTATTTTTTAATCAAAAATCACGAATAAAAATCTTTCGTCATAGTAATTTAGCATTAGGCCTACATAGCGCGGGGATTTAAATTTCAGCCATGATAATAAAATATCCTAGTAAAACTGAAAAACGTAACGTTTATGGATGGAGCTGTCCAGCAGTAGGAGAACAAACAGGGTAGGAGGAAAATACAAATGCCAATACAATATTAAATTATACATAATTAGATTCACAAAGATACATTCTGCTCTCCTATACCAGTTTCATTTCGTTTTCCTGGCATTTAGGTAAATGATGAGCAACCAAATATATGGATTTTTTGGACTTTTCAGAATGGAAAATTTCGACTTTTAAACTAGGTTTACAAGTCTATTTATATCTAGGGTATTATGAAACAGTTTTGTATTCATTCCAGTTAGTACCAAACTATTGTACTATTAAACGTTTTATCAATATTTATCATCTGATCTCAGCTGCCTGGGTAGCCCCCTTCTGGCCTCGCTAGATCACAGTTAATATTATTTACTCAAACGTGAGGCCTTTGAGTTTGATTACCGACAGGATGCGCTAGGGGTACTATTCCCCCTTCTAGCCTCCAGGCGAAAGCTTCTGAAATCTCTTGAGCTCAGTCCCATGGACGTAGGAAGATGAGGGTTGAGGTGGTATTTGAGGAATACACATGCCGCCCCATTCCAAATTATAAATGGTTATATAAAAACGATAATGACATGTCACGCCCACTTAATAAGGGAACCACTTTAGAAAATCAGCTTTCCAAGCCATTACTCAATCCTCTATATCGTGTTAGTTTATATTAGATATGGACTAGTAGTTGGCAAATTAGCCCTAAACTGTAGTAAAAAAAAAAGTTTCAAAAGAGAGCTAGATGGAAACAATATCTTAGGGCCTACATTAAAAAAAATAGTCCTATAAAGAAGTACCGTCTTCATGAGCTCTTCTGTGCTAATGTTGTTTCTATCCATTATCTGCTGAAGTCTGGCCAGTTGCGGAGTAAATTCTTTTTCGCGAGGCTCAATCAGTTCCGTCAGTAACTTGAAGTCCTCCAGTAGTTGGTCAGGGGTAATTTCTGGTGGCAAGGTCCTGAAACAAGCTCCATGTTACTCTAGGTGGGGTAAGATCTTAAAACAGCTTCCAAGCTTCTGAAAACCTCCATGCTAGGTCATAACAAGGCAAGCTCTTGAAACAACATCCTTGCTACGCCATAGCCGTGATAAGTCCCTGAAACAACATCTTTGTCACGCCATAGTCATGATAATTCCCTGAAACAACCTCCTTGTTACGCCATAAAGAGATAAATCCCTAAAACAATGTCCTTGTTACGCCATAAAGTGATAAATCCCTAAAACAACATCCTTGCTACGTCATAACAAGGAAGCTCTTGAAACAACCTCCTTGCTAAGCCATAGCCTGAAAATTTCCTGAAACAACATCTTTGCTACGCCATAGCCGTGATAAGTCCCTGAAACAACATCTTTGTCACGCCATAACGTGATAAATCCCTAAAACAACATCCTTGCTACGTCATAACAAGGAAGCTCTTGAAAAAACCTCCTTTCTAAGCCATAGCCTGAAAATTACCTGAAACAACATCCTTGCTACGCCATAGCCGTGATAAGTCCCTGAAACAACATCTTTGTCACGCCATAAAGTGATAAATCCCTAAAACAACATCCTTGCTACGTCATAACAAGGAAGCTCTTGAAAAAACCTCCTTGCTAAGCCATAGCCTGAAAATTTCCTGAAACAACATCCTTGCTACGCCATAGCCATGATAAGTCCCTGAAACAACATCTTTGTCACGCCATAACGTGATAAATCCCTAAAACAACCTCCCTGTTACGCCATAAAGTGATAAGTCCCTGAAACAACATCCTTGCTACGCCATAACGAGGCTAGCTCTTGAAATAACTTCCTTGTTACGCCATGAAATCACACACCTGATAGAATCAGTCAATAGTTTCAAAAATAAATCTCAAACAAGTTAACGCATCATCTAGGCATACTATTTACTCACATTATTTAACGTGCATTTTATGAACTGACAGATAACATTAGCCCCCGAATTACAAACTAGCTTGTTTCTATAACATAAATATCACCCAGACTCTCGCCCATTAATTAATAATTGTGAAAGGGGAAGCTTTTCACCAATTATATTTGCTTAGATTATATTGGGAATCGAATCCGACACCTTAGTTCAGTCGGTAAATCAACCCCTTGGACAAAAAAAAAATTGCCCTCTTTAGATTTACTTCACTTCCCTCCAATATTATCAAATATGAAGCTAAAAGCTGGCTTTGCATCAAACTCCAAATATAGGATACCCGCCGTAGGAATGGTGGTAGCTGACAGATAACAAAAGCAATCAGATCCAATCTCCATTCGCCAAACCATATAATCTTCAAGACCATATGTTGAGCCGCTGTAACTTTTGGCAGATCAAAACTTTCACAACAAACAATTATTGGTTTTTAACAATTAATTTCTGTTAAGCGTTTCTACATTATTGAAACATGAACTTTTGAAAAATAACCGTTTTGATGTTTCATTTTTGTGGAAGCCGCTTCTGTAATTCACTTAAAAATGCTTTAAAGAGTGTCTAAATTTTAAAAAAAAATCTAGGAAAGGCCACTCCAAAAAGATAGCAGTGGAGAATAATTTTCAAAAATTGTCTAGACTAGAACCATTTCAAATCTTCTAGGGATATCCAATAACAAGTAAGGTTCCACCGCCAGTGTTCCCTTCAACACACATACTCACATGTTCCCTATGAGCCTCCTGGCCTTGCTCTTGTGCACCTTGTTGTTACTGCAGATGGTGACGGCCGGGAAGTTGAAGTTGAAGATGGGTCGGTGGACAGTGTCGATCACGGTGATCGTGGGGTTTTGGAAGTGTATCTGCAGAGAGGTCCAGATGCAGTACAGGGACGTGGCCAAAGAGATGATGATCACGACCAGCCAGAGCACTCTGTCGACAAAAGCTCGAGATACAGTCGCCATGTTTGATTCGTCTCGTGGAGGAAGGAAAACCAGATTTTCCAAGTGAATACTTTTTTTTTTTAGTTTGCGCCATTTGCGTGTAATTTTTAAAAAAAATATGGGTGTAGAGACGATCGAGATAGAATTTAGGAACTCGAGTAAGAAGGAAAATTACGCGATTTTCCGTGGAAGGAGGGAGGGACATCATTTAGGAAAAAACATTGATAACATTACGATTTTATTATTATTTTATAGGTATTGATAATATATATTAAACGTGACAGCTGCAGATAAAAGGACCTGAAGAGTAAGTAGATGAAAGGAAATCTTACAACATTTTAAATGTTAGACTAAGTCCTTCCTATTAAAATTGGACTGTGCGTACCTCTCTATGAGACATTCTCTAGGTAGCGCGATGTACTTGAAGCCGTGTTGAGCGGTTTGCAGACAGAACTCCTTGCCCCAACTCCAGACATTCTCCAAGCATGTCTTTACCCAACGTGACCTGTTCGACATTGACAATGTTGGGATCCCCCGGGTAGCATAACTGTTCCTGTACATGACGACGGTGAATATTTTCCAACGACTGCAGGGAGCTCAGCTGAAAGATGATTGTCACGAGGGTTAAAGTTATTTTATAAGAGCGCTTTGGTACAGTATTCTTCCCTTAATGTGGGGTAGAGGGGGAAGCGAGAAAAAGCCAGTTTTTTTTAAATGCTTATAGAAAAACATTTTTTAAAAAATTAAAGTTGTCATCGACAGATTCGGTGATAAATGGGTGCATAAGAAGTGATATTTGAAAGGGAATCCAATAGTTCAATGTGTAAGAAGCGTCTTACGTTGGTTTGAGCATGTTGAGAGGATGAGTGTGGATTGAGCAACAAAGCAAATATATGAAGGTAGAGTGTGTGGATCAGAAGGAAGGGATATACCATATAAGAAGTAGCTATATGTTGTAGAAGAATGTGTTAAAAAGAGAAACATTAGGAGTTTAAGAATAGAAAAATCATGTATGACTCGGTGTATGGATGTTGTTGAAGCGAAGGGAATATGCAAGGATAGGGAAGTGTGGAGAAAGTTAGTGAGAATGGATTAAGTACAAAGTTGTTGTTTCTTTAGCTATATGTAGAGTTTTTTGACCAAAATAATGTCTTCCTATAAAAACTGCAAAAAAATACTTCCTTTAACTCGTGTTCCCTACACTCCCACCTTAATAAACCATCTCACCTCACGGGTAACACCTGGTATGTGATGCAGCTCGAACAAGACGTCGCAAATTGGTTCGAGTTTCTCTATTCTACTTTTAAAAATAGTGGAATCAAGACCAGTGATACCGTTTTACCATACGTAAATTCATACAAATTTATTTTTTTATGAAAAAAAAATTACTAGACTGATCTGTAATGTAGGCTAATGAATAATACAGATACAGTTTTCTGGGTCGAGCGGAATTTCATATTTAATATCTCGGTTGATCGGCCATGAGATGGGCTTTTAAAAGACCCATAGATAATGTGTAGCTTAGGTATCGCATCTTAAGGCGGTAACCCGGAGTCTTCATCAGAAAACAGTGAAACAATTGCATCATATAAAAGAGATTAAAATTTAAAAAAATATTTCATTAATTCCAATCTCATTGTTTGTTTTTAGCACCACGTCTTACTACCCGTTCGGGCTATACGCGGATGTCCTAATTACGCTAATGTTTTTAAGGATTAGGAAAATTATATTAGGAGAAAGTGTACCATAATTTTCGTGAAGGGAAAGTGGAAAACCATTTTGAACCACCTCCCCTCAGTACTCGACCGAGACTCGAACACCAATCTTCCCGTCATCGGCAGCCAAGTCTACTTCGAGAGTAGCGCATTAGACCAATGCGACCACCGAAGTGGGTCGTTATCAAATTAAAAATGCTATTTCTAGTCCTTGAATTATTTGTTATTAGGGTAAAATCTTAGAGCTGTGCATCGTTAGTATCAACTAAATATTTAAAAATAGTTAACGTGTACTTTCTAAATGTATTTAAACTTATCAATCAAAGTAAATTATAATAGAACATCTAGCATGAAACATCAAAACCTGGGTTCAAGAATTTCAAAAGCTTACTCCAAATGCAAAGCCTAACACAGATACTAAATCCAATTACGGATCCCCTGGGGTCGAAACCAGTTCTGTTAGGTATTTGAGCTATTCCTCTGAATTAAGGTGGGGTGCTAGTGAGCGCCAGTTTAGTGCATTAATTTTGCAGTCTTTATAGCATAAACATTTTTTGGCCAAAATAAATCAAATATTTCTTCTATAGAAACATAGAGTTTAGTTTTCTGCACATGCTAATCTCAAGAGTTCTTGAATATCTGTCATGAGCATAGCGGCATTTCGTGACAAACTTTTTAAATGCAGAGAAAAAGTTGTCACTAAATTCCAGGACACCCTTGACAGATATTCAAGAACTGTTGAGATTAGCATGTGCGTAAAACTAAACTCTATGTTTCTATATAAGAAATATTTGATTTATTTTGGCCAAATAAATGTTTATGATATAAAACTTCGAAAATACTGCCCTAAACTCACGCTCACTAGCACCCCATCTTAACGTTTTTCAACCAATGTGCCGTGAAGGTTCAAAAAGAAGGTGTGCCACGGGAGTTTTTAAGAAAATAAAAAGAAGCTATAAAAAAAATTGGAATGAAAATAAACACTTTTTAAATCCATTGATCAACATTTTTTTTTAAATAACACAATTATTAGAATCTTAGCTATTTAATTTTAAAAACAATCTTAATACGCGTTTTATAATTCTTAGAGAATTTCTCATTAAAAAAACTGATGGTATGCCTTGACAACTTTAGTGCCTTGTTCAGTGTGCCTTGAGTTGAAAGAGGTTAAAAATCACTGCTCTAAGCATTCGTCTTTGTAAAAACAACTCCGCATTAAATATATTTTATTTTATCAAATTAATAGTTCATACGCGCGCTAAGAGCACTCTGTCTAAATAACACGCTCATTTAGTTTGGTTTACCGGTGATGGGGTGGTCACATTTCGAATCCCAACAGGCCACACTGGGGGTGGATTTTTTAAAATGATTTTCCTCTCTTTATCCAATCAATTGCGGGTAAATATCCTATAAATTACGCCTTCCTCATCCCTAATCAATTAGCCTAACTATACGTATAGTCCGAAAGGGTAGTGAGACTCTGTGATAACAAAAAATACTTGGTGATAAAAAAGGCTGTGATTTAAAAAAAAATCAAAATATCAGATAATTAATTACTTGCGTGTAAAGATTGATTATTTTTCAATATTCCTTTCTTGAAATGAGAACTACATTGTTTTTATTCACCTCTTATCCCTGGTAACGTCGCCTAATCACAATCGAACATTGTCTGAACTACCCACAATCACTTCAGTTGGCCGCGACAGCTCCCGTAGGTTTCGTGTTGTTAGAACTTACGATCTATTATACATTACTATTTAATTAGTTTATTGGATTCAAAATGTTACATCGACCAGTACCCTGGAAAGTGTTGTAATACGAGATTACCACACCATCGCGTGTGTCAAGAGTTAAAAAAAAACGCAAACTACAGGGATGGAAACCTTTCAAGGTAAAAAGAAAATTATTATTTTTATTTTAGTAAATAAACAACAACCGATTTGATCAAAAAATAAAAACATACAAGGTGTATAATTTCCATGACTGTATTTAGGTAATAAAATAATGTGTGATTTATGGGAACGAGATAATCAGATTTGTTTTTTTTAGAAATTATAATATTCATTCTTATGTAAGGAGGCTTAGTTAACAAAATTCCTTAGCGAAACATAAAACTTAAATCTTTGCCGGTTCATTAAGTGTTCGAATGTATAGTAGAACTGATAGATAGGACTGTAATTACCCGCTTCAGTGGGCGCTTGGTCTAACGCGCTACTCTCGCAGAGCAGTAGACCAGACTGCCGATGACGGGGAAATCGAGGTTCAAATCTCAGTCGGGTGGTCTGAGGGTGATTTTCATAAAACGGTTCTCCACTCTCTCTCCACGCAAATACGGGCGCACTTCCTATAGATACAATCTTCCTAATCCCTAAAAGTACTAGCGTAATTAGTACATATGCGTATAGCCCAACCGGGTAGTAAGACGTGGTGATAAAAAAACAACAACTAAGTGACGCTTTTAAAAGTTACTAAAACTGATTTTATATATTCATATGTTAAGTTATTAATTTACAACTGTCAATTTTGATAGATAGCTATACATATACAACAACACTAATAAGAATATAGTAAAATGTTATATTTGTTGGCCACAAAAAGGTTTGTATTTTCTAAAAGGTCCTTCTTAGCTAAATCCTACTATACTATCGTTCTCCTCTGAATCCAATATTAATTGCCCTATTTTATACTAGCTCAGTTAAGGTCAGTTCAACCTTTGTTAAAATAATCTTAGAGACGAACATCAATTTTAAAATTAACTGGCAGGTAATGGCGATCATACTATAGCAACCATTTAATTTAGGTAAAACATCAACTAATCAAGACAGATAATAATGATAGTTATTACTACTTCTTCTCGCGTGTATTATTAGTTAATAATAGTGTTTCAAAGAGCTGTAAAGTTGGCATTAACAACATACCGAGCTTATGTAATGCGTTTTTTTGCACTTTTTCATCATAGTATTTCTACCATTGGAATTGGTTGGTAACCTGAACTGTTAAAGCATTTGTTATGTAGATTAAATTTATATTATTATTATAGTTTGGTTTTAAAAGCATTATAATATGCTTGTTACTCAATGACATCACCTCTTAGTCGGGTTCATTTAGTGTTTTTCAAGCTTCCTTGAACAACGCCTACCAGAAGGGACATATGCACCTCCCAATATCCTCCAACAACTGCCTCTAACCTGCCTCGGTGGCCTAGTTAGCTAACGCGCTTAGTATCGTGTTGAACCAGACTGCTGAAGATGGGGAGATCGTGATTCGAATCTCGGTCGGGCGAACTGGGGGGTGGTTTTATCCTAAATGGTTTTCCACTCTTCCTCCAAGCAAATACGGGTTCACTTCCTCTAAATTCAACCTTCCCAATTCCTAATCCATTAGTGTAATTAGTACTTAAGAGTATAACCCAAACGGGTAGTAAGACGCGGTGCTTAGTAATAATAATAATAATAATAATAATAATAAAACTACCTCTAAGCCTAGCACAGACACAGCACCCAGCCCCCCGACCATTAACTCATCAACGTGAAAGAGAAAACCAGCTTTTCACCAGTGATGTTTACGGCCAAGACGGGAATCGAGCTCAGTTCCCTCAAATTAGGTTGGCATATCTGCTACCGACTGAGCTAACGCGATGGACATCAATTTCTCGAAGTCATTGTTTCCCCTACTTTTGCCAGTCGCATATCCGTTTCGGGGCAGTGGTCTAACCAACGTAAATACCCCTTCCAACTCTTCATAAAAAATAAAAACCTTAAGTATAAACGGTCGTCTTAAGGTGGGGATGTAGGAAGTGTTATAAAAGATCTTGAATATCTGTCAAGGGTGTCCTGACATTTAATTACAACTTTTTCTCTTTGTTTAAAATGTTTCTCATCTAATTCTGATGCTCGTGATATATATTCAACAACTGTTGATATCACCAGGTGAAGTAAGTTAAACTCTATGCTTCTATTGGAGCAATATTTTAGCCAAAAAATGTTTTTGCTATAAAAACTGCAAAAAAACATTGACCTTTTCTCGCGTCACCTACACACCCAACTTAAAAGAGGTAAACAAAGCCGTGACAAATGAAAAGAAAATCTTTATTAAAGTCCATGTCATAACGAACAAATCCGTGTTAATTTTGTAAATAAAAAAAATATTATTAATAAAACTTAGTTGGGAAGTCACGTACTCCTGGAGGTACGCGTATCACAGTTTGCTAAACGTTGCCCCGAGGCAAACTTACACGTTTATATTTAAATAGTAAACTACTGTATCCCGCACCGGCGGGTCTCACGGACAGACACAATTTTACCGTCTTGTTTGGTTTGCTGTAGTCTGGGAAGTTGTGTTTAAAATCTAAGCCGGTGTTCTTAAGGGATTTTTCTTTAACGGTTTTCCACTCTTTCTTCACGCGAATATGGATACATTTCATCCTCGAGTCCTCCTCCCTACTAATTATGTGTACAACCCGGTTGGGTGGTAAGAGGTGTGAAACGCGTGCTAAGTAGTTTTACTGCAATTAAACAGCGCGCTCCTGCTAATCAGAACGTAAAATTGTCAAGGACGTTCGGATTATCAAGGGATGATAAGAAAAATAATTGAACAGCACAATTATCTAATAATTTATTAGTATATTACTATTCTTTTGATTCTTACAATCTGTTCGGTGGCCGCATGGTCTAACGCGCTACTCTCGCAGTAAACTAGACTGCCGATGACCGGGATATCAAGGTTCGAATATCCGTCGGGTGTACTGAGGGTGGTTTTTCCAAATTTTGTTTTTCACTCTCCCTCCATGAAAATGCGGGTATACTTCCTCTAAATATAACCTTCCTAATCCCTAAAACCACTAGCGTAATTGTTATAGTTATAAGCGTATAGCCCAAATGGGTAGTAAGATGCGGTGCTAAAAAAAAAATCATATATGTATTATTAATTTGACTTTGAAACACATTTTCGTATCTTTGTGGAGTTTTTATTTATATAAAAAAAGGATATGCATACCCGCAGATTATTCCGTCGTTAGTTTAATTTGTGTTTCACCTTTCTCAAGTCTGTTTAAAATCACAAATTTCTGTTTAAAGTTTAACGTGATATGTTTTCTTTTGTTCGCCATAGTGCAGTTAATTCACGTAAAAACACTACCACAGTTACCTTTATCTCAGAATGGAATGGGCCAATTTCATATTCAGACTTTTTTTGTAGTATGTCTCAAGTGCGGTGCTAGCCCAATGTGTGTATTCAACCTATATAGACTGCCTGATATGATCCAGTCTGTATAGAAGACATGTAAAACTTGTGACTTGTTGGTCACATATGGCCCCATCCATGATTATGTGCGGCCCTAATTATGAAACAACATGCAATGTGGGCCGATTTTTATTTCTATGGTTAAAGTAGAAAAACATCATTAAGGATTGTTATACCGTGTCATTTTCATTTTATTTATTTATTTATTTATTCGAGATAATTAGCGTGAACTTTCTGAACCGACTGGTTATTTCAGCACACGAGAATTTCTATGGCCGAGAGCGAAAGGACCTACCAATTTTACCGGGAGAGGTATTTTCACATAACTTACAGGATTCTTTTACATGTCACAATCGACATGGGACCAACGGCTTTACATCCCCTTTGAATGAAATTGTGCTACGCATTTATATCGATCAAGAAAAATGCATCGACCCTCGCTGGGTTTGGACCCACGAACGTTAGGTGAGGTGAGCACTTTACCCCAAGATCACCGAGGTCAGCTATACCTTTTCGCATTTGATTTCATCAAATTTATAACCTTTCACAGATGTGCAATTTATTAAAGAATGTGTGATCAAAGTTACAAACATTTATAGGTAGATACAAAGATTAAATCTCACTTGTTCATTTAATATTTATTATTATTATTATTATTATTATTATTATTATTATTAGTAGTAGTAGTAGTAGTAGTAGTAGTAGTAGTAGTTGTTGTTGTTGTTGTTGTTGTTGTTGTAGTAGGTACTACCCGACAACTTAACTCAGTAGGTAGCTTGCCTACCTACTGAGCTAGGATACCCAGGTTTGATTCCTGGTATGGCCGAAAAATTGATCATTTATGAAACATGGGTTTACCCTTTCACATTGATAAATTAAAAGTCAGGAACTTGATGTTGTGCATGTTATATTCATAAGTTAGATTAAAATGTATATGAAGCTACGACAGGCCTAGCAAGCTGGTAGTGAAAAAAAATACATAACTTGAATAAAAAAACTGACCCAGAGCTTAGTTTGAAAACAGTAATGCATGTAAAAGTTTTTAAAAAAATTATAAAGTACTATGCTAGAATTATTTTAAATGGTGAGCAGATTGTATTTTTTTAAATGCGTTCCCTTGTGTATTTTTATTTTTAAACTTGGCCCTTATGATCAAATGAGTTTGACACGTCTGCTGTATAGTGTTTACGGACTCTATAGTCTCCACAATCACGCCACTGGTTGGAACCAGAAGGCAAGTTACGGGCATTGTGTCGTGTTGTCTACTCGGTGTATCGTTGAAGGACAGTGAGTGGAGTGTGTTGCAGAGGTGCTCAAGAACAGCTCAGGAACACAATGAGGTGACATTCCATTGGGTGGGGTACTTCGGGCCTTGGACGTACTGAACCTGAGCATATTTTAGTCTGATGGCCACACACTCTCATTGCTTCAACGACACAATTAACACTGGAACAAGTCGATTACAGAAAAATATAAATTAAAAATAACTTTGTGTTATTTCTTTAATATCTGCCATTACTGGTAGTTCGTTATATTTATAATCCGTGCCCCATGTTTTAGCACTAGTCCGGGCTATCCGCATACATTGGCTTACACTAGTGAAGTAGAGATGAGTAGGGTAGAATCTATATAAAATGTTAGGGTTGGGGTATGATTAATTTATATAAAATGTTAGGGGAGAGAAAAAATTTATATAAAATTACAGGGGGGAGGTATAATTTATATAAAATGTTAGGAGTGAGGTATAATTAATTTATATAAAATGTTAGGGGAGAGAGAGAATTTATATAAAATTACAGGGGTGAGGTATAATTTATATAAAATGTTAGG
>CABFWB010001149.1:110945-125282 GCA_902151455.1 Timema bartmani | reverse complement strand
TACAGTTTAACGTGGGATCCGAACCACGGTGGAGGCCTGGCATTCCACACATTCACAAGTTGTGATTAATACACGTCTTGTCAGAGGTGAAGGAAGGGTTTGGTCAATAATAACCACTCAAGAAAAATCTGTCCACCCCAGTTGGGTTTGACCCACGAACATCGAGTCTTATGTCAAGCACTTTACCCCAAGACCACAGAGGTCGATAATTCATAAAAAAAATAATATGATATTATAATTTATAGGTACTCCTTTACACAATCGATGTTTTGTATCCTCAGTGTTTATTCATTGGTTTTCCATGCCCTCTCAATTAACTAATCTTCATTGTCTTATTATTTTATTAGTTTTAAACCTTTATGAGGATAATAGACACTTTCACGTCTCTATGCTTAAATAATAAATATTAATTATACGTTTATAAACCAATCAATTGAACAGTGTTACTTATTGAGAAAATTAAATATATGTCTATTTTTCTTCACCCGCTTCAGTGGCCGAACGGTCTAAGGTGGGGTCCCCAATTATTTTTTGATGGAGATCCGCTTTAGAAACTCGACATACTTCCACGGCCCAGCAAAACTCTAACAGTGTCTCAGGTTCGAGCCCCATAGGACTATACTAATTCAAAAACGTAGTTTTCTTTCCTTTTAGTTAATTTACTTATTTATTGTTGCTGGCCTTAATGTGTCCCCTACCCGCCCACCACCGAAATAGCACCATTTCTTCTTTTTATCGCTATTTCATCAAGGTCCTTAAAAATGTATCTGTGGTCCGCCATTTGTTGATCACTTGTCTAAGGCGTCATTCTCGTGTTAGACTGGCCGGCTGATGAGAGGAGGATCGGAGTTCGAATCCCGGTCGGGTCTTTTAAGGATGATTTTTCCTAAAATGGCTAACCATTCTCCTTCCACTCAAATATGGGTAGATCACCTCTAAAATTATTCCTTCCTCGTCCCTACCACATTAGAATAATCATCATATATGTGTACAACCTGAACAGGTAGTGAGACGCGGTGATAGAATTATTCTAGTTTTCTTCTGACATACAGTCCTAAATAGTCAGTAGGTGGGTATTATGTTTTGGGTGTTGTCAAAAAAATCCAACGCCTTGTTGTTCGAGGCCAAGGGGGCGTAGTCCCTCGAAGTGGGTTCCCCTCCTCCTCCCCCGTTCCCCTAAGGGTCACGACCCGGGGATTATACTAGCCAGCATTGCGTCACAATAGTCATCGGTACCTTTTACCTCCACTTGCTCTCAGACTGGGAACACTTCTCATAAGTCAGTTTGTGCCTCTGACAAGGTTGTGTTTGTACAAACTAGTTGTCAGTGGCCAGTTTGTGCCTCTAAGAAAATATTTGTACAAACTAGCTGTCAGTAGCCAGTTTGTGCCTCTGACAAGGTTATATTTGTACAAACTAGTTGTCAGTAGACAGTTTGTGCGTCCGACAAGGTTGTGTTTGTACAACTAGTGTCATTAGTTTGTACGTCTGACAAGGTTGTATTTGTACAAACTAGTGTCAGTATACAGTTTGTGCGTCCGACAAGGTTGTGTTTGTACAACTAGTGTCATTAGTTTGTACGTCTGACAAGGTTGTATTTGTACAAACTAGTGTCAGTATACAGTTTGTGCGTCCGACAAGGTTGTGTTTGTACAACTAGTGTCATTAGTTTGTACGTCTGACAAGGTTGTATTTGTACAAACTAGTGTCAGTATACAGTTTGTGCGTCCGACAAGGTTGTGTTTGTACAACTAGTGTCATTAGTTTGTACGTCTGACAAGGTTGTATTTGTACAAACTAGTGTCAGTATACAGTTTGTGCGTCCGACAAGGTTGTGTTTGTACAACTAGTGTCATTAGTTTGTACGTCTGACAAGGTTGTATTTGTACAAACTAGTGTCAGTATACAGTTTGTGCGTCCGACAAGGTTGTGTTTGTACAACTAGTGTCATTAGTTTGTACGTCTGACAAGGTTGTATTTGTACAAACTAGTGTCAGTAGACAGTTTGTGCGTCCGACAAGGTTGTGTTTGTACAACTAGTGTCATTAGTTTGTACGTCTGACAAGGTTGTATTTGTACAAACTAGTGTCAGTATACAGTTTGTGCGTCCGACAAGGTTGTGTTTGTACAACTAGTGTCATTAGTTTGTACGTCTGACCAGGTTGTATTTGTACAAACTAGTGTCAGTTGATAGTTTGTATTTGTTTAAAATAGTGCTTCGATCCAATGTTTATAGGAAGAACCTTAACGGACAGATAGAAAAGTTACTAGATCTAATTTCACATGTTTATACAGGGTGGGGCAGAAACAATTAGAGGAGTACTAACTTGAAAATGGAAACATTCACTAGCTAAATAAAAGCCATCTAACTACGCTTTTCCACTTTTTGAAGATAATGTCACTCAGGTGAGCCCCACAGGCAAACCTCAGCACGTTGTCCATCACTTTCCTCAGGATGGATCGTACAATTGTTTCCGCTCCACCCCATACGCCAAGTAATATGCAGCTGTCACTTTTGATAGGTGTTACCAATATCCATAAAATAACACTAATAATTTAGTAGAAAATATATTTGTGTTTTCTAAGAGACCCTTCTTATGAACAGTGGACTGTATAGTCATCATGACGCGTTGTTGACCTAAAGTGATTAATAACAAAGTGCGGGGTCCGTTACACAATGACTGTGAACTTGTCGATATAGCGCCCCACTTTACTCAGTCAACCCACAGTTCACTGCTACTGCTGATTACAATCTTGATCAGCATCGTCAAACAATGGCTCTATTAGAAACCAATATTCTCACTGACCACATTCCAGAATGTTGCAGCAAGTCGAGCTTTCAGTAAATACAGACACTTGGGACGATAATAAAACCAACGTGACTGTCTGTGAGTGTCTCCGAATCATGAGAGAATAACTTCTAAATATCTACAAATTGTAATATAATATGGTTATAATCTGTAGTTCAGGTTATCAGTATGGTAGTATTCTGTTAAGAGGGAACTTTTATAAAAATACAATATTTATATATCCGACACCTTAGCTCAATCGGTAGCGTGTCTGTCTATTGAGTGAAGAGACCCGGGTTCGATTCCTGGCATGACCGAAATATTTATCATCGGTGAAACGTGGATTTACCCCTTCACAGTGATGAATTAAGGGTCGGGGACTGGATGTTGTGCCTGTCCTAAGTTTTATTTTAAGACATATGAAGCTACGACAGATCTAGCCAGCCGGTAGTGGAAAATATATGACTTGAATAAAAAACTGACCCAGGGCACAGACTAAAAAAAGTAATAGATGTAAAAAAATGTTGGTGGTCAATATTGATAACACTTTGCTTTATAAAACTTCATGGCTTGAGTCCGCGATTGAGTTGTTCCAAACTGTGATCTAGTGGTCAGGGTTCAATCCCTTTCCAAAAAAAAATTTCTTTATGAAGTAATGGGGTTGGAACGTTGCCAAAATCAGTGTCTTGAGGACAAATGAAGAGCTCCTTGAATAAATAGGTAGCGGTTACGGTCTAGGAAAGTGAGATTAGCCTTACTTTATTAGTATGATTATTATTATCAACGCGTCTTACCACCCGTTCGGGTTATACGCACTTACGCTAATGTGTAATAGTAGGGTGATTGTGAGATGAAATGGAGGACCTACAGTTTAACGTGGAATCCGAACCACGGTGGAGGCCTGGCATTCCTCACATTCACAAGTTATGATTAATACACGTCTTGTCAGAGGTGAAGGAAGGGTTTGGCAATCAGATAAATCTGTGCCGGGACCGAGGATTGAACCCCAGCACAGAAGTCTGACACCTTACCCCTAGACCGCCAGGTCACCCTTACTTTATTAGTAATATTCATAAGTATTGATATCAAAAGTAAAAGTTTAAGACCATACGATTTGACGTGTACATGCATACAAATTGTTTTAGTAACTTATAACTGTCAAAAAAGTTATTTCCTGGTTATATCAAACTTGGATTTTAATTCCAAATGGGATTCAAACAAGTAGCCTGTAGAGGACTTTTGTGTGTGTGTGAACCGCGTCTTACTACCCGTCTCCCACATATTTATAGAAATTTATAAGATTTGAGGTAGGTAGAATTTGAGAAAGTGTACCCAAATTCGAGTGGAGGGAGGGGGGGGAAACACCTCAGTACACCCGACCAGAATTCGAACCCCGATCTCCCCGTCAATTACGAGCGTGATGCCTTAGAGAGACTTAGACCATTGTGGTACAACTGATGGCCCGCGGGACAAACGTGGCCCTCACAGTATCCTGGAGGAATATTAAAGGGATTATATGGAAAAAAATTAACGAAGAGATAAATATTTAGCACCGCGTCTTACAACCCGTTCGGGTTATACGCTTAAGTACTAATTACGCTAATGGATTAGGAATTCGGAAGGTTGAATTTAGAGGAAGTGAACCCGCATTTGCGTGGAGGGAGAGTGGAAAACCATTTAGGAAAAACCACCCCCAGTTCACCCGACCGAGATTCGAACCTCGATCTCCCCGTCCTCGGCAGTCGAGCTCAACACGACTAGCGCGTTAGCCAACTACGCCACCGAGGCGGGTTGACGAGATAAAGTTTTAATTAAACTCCATAACAGACTTAACAGATATTCAAGAACTGTTGATAACACCATGTGAAGGAAATTAAACTCTGTGTTTGTACTGAAGCAATAGTTGTTTTATTTTGACCAAAAAAAATTGTTGATATAGAAACTACACAAACACTGAACTTTTCTCCCCTTCCCTACTCCCCCACCTTAATCGTCAGTGACTTAAGTGTCGTGTGAAAAGCTACAATTATGGTGCTTGCTATTCAATATAACGGTTTTTTTTAGAAGCTCGGGTCAATAAAATAAAAATTGAACGTGGATGTTTTTGACTCTCCTTTTTTCAGATATACTTTTATGAAATGTCAATTTTATTTGGAGCATTGAGCCTTTTAACTTTTGATCTCGATGGTTACTGTGTAGAGCTTAATACCACTCTCTGAAACAGGACAAAGAAATGTGAAAGTTTAGAAGAAAAGAAACTAGTTTTTCCTCGTTAAACTAGCTATTCTTATAGTCTGGGTGGTACGACTTAATACATTTTATATAGTGTTTTTTGTGTGTGTGTTCCTTTTCGTGTCTCAGCTGCGCCCATTTTCTCGGAGAACAGAGAACACGTGTTTAAACTGTCTGGCCAATAGATGTCGTGACTCCATGGCTACTACATTTAAAGATAGAGCTCCTCGTGTTTTCAGATAACATAGGTTTCGAATGTCTGCTTGATGCAATCGTTGCCTCAATTCAGCAAACTTTTAAACAACATGTATGCAAGGCCGCAAACATTTAGCAGCAATAAAATATTATTTCCCTAGAAAAAAAAAAAGTATTGTAAGTTTTTGGTAGAAAAACACTTTAAGAAAACAGGAAAACATTTGTTGCGGCCCAAAATTAATAACATTTTATTAATTTATTAATGTTTTAAAGGTAGGTTATTGATACTAATATATCAAATAGCTGCAGATCATAATATGACTTGACGTATAAATACGTGAAATTATATCCATTAACTTTACTAACTGTCAAAAAACAAACCCCTTTTGATGAAAATTATAGCCGTTAGATAAGGTCATTCTTTATTAAAAGTTGACGGAATATGGTTCTAGTTTGGTATTAGTTATTATTATTATTATTACTCTTATTAGCACCGCGTCTTACTACCCATTCGGGTTATACGCACTTACGCTAATGTGCAATGGTAGGGTGATTGTGAGATGTATTAATACACATCTTGTCAGAGGTGAAGGAAGGGTTTGGCAATCAGATAAATCTGTGCTGAGACCGAGGATTGAACCCCGGACCCACAGCACAGAAGTCTGACACCTTACCCCTAGACCACCAGGTCACCTGGTATTAATTGTGCACAGTATTAGAACAGGACTATACTAGCCCAATACTAACATAATTTTGTTTTTTTAATTTAGTTGAGATATTTAACGTCCACTTTCTAAACCGACTGATTAAATCAGCACACGATTTATAAACTAACTTAAATCTAGAACATACACAACATCCAGCCCCCGGCCGTTAATTCATCACTGTGGAAGGGGAAACCTCCATTTCCCCGATAAGTTTTTCAGCCTAGCAAAGAATCGAGCCCGGGACTCTTAGCTCAGTAGACAGACACGCTACCGAATGAGCTATGGTGTCGGACTACTAACATAGTTAATTTAATTTATCTTTTATACATTTAGCACCAAACCTAATTTGAGAAGTTTGAACCTTCACTATACCCAGGCCACAGACAAGGAAAGAAGCGTGTCGCCATGGTCTGTTGCGGCCATTGCCGCGCGACTCCAGCCGCAGTCGCAGCTTGGAAAACGCACCTTAAGACACAAATAACACTTTATTTTACTTTATATAACTTACATATTCAAAACATATTTTGATTTGTTATGGTACACTTATTAATTGATATCGATGAATGAGTGTTTTTTTCAACAATGGTTCTAAATAACAAACGCTTTGTAAACAATTTATCAATGACTTTGCCATTACATATAGCAGCTTTTTTCCATTTTTTTAACGAAATTATGAGTATATGTATGTATAAGAGCCGACTAATCAGTACTAGTTTTACTATGGGGAGTATTCAAGGAGGAAAATTGATCAATAATTTTCATTACTTTGTTACTTTCAGTGAAAATACTTTCCAAGCTTTCTACGTAATTTCCTCACACTTTGTTGCAAGGGAGTACGGACATTTATTTAAATGGTGTTTACTAAGTACATACTTCATTTAATACTGGACTTAATAAAAAGTGAATCAAAATTAAATATTTACATGCTTGTAAGTTGGCAAATTATTTATTTAAAAATTTGAATTATTCATTTCAAATACTATTCAATGATTTTTATGAATGAAGTAATAAAAACTAAGAACATAAATACATTTAAGAACCGCTTCAGTGGATGCATGGTCTAAGGCGTCACTCTCGCAATAGATTATACTGCCGATGACGGAGAAATCAGGTTTTGATCCTGATCGGGTTTATTGAGGGTGATTTTTTCTAAATAGTTTCCTACTCTCACTTTTCCTCCACGTCAATGCGGGTACATTTCTTTTAAATTCAAACTTTATTCCTAACAGATTAGGTAATTAGAACATGTGCATATAGGCCTAACAGGTAATACGACACGGTACTAAAAAAAATACATCTAAGAAAATATGTATTTTAAGGAATATATATTCAAGACCTTCCTCCCCCCTTCCCTCATTGAGGATCGTTTTTATATTGGGGTGACTTTAGAAACACGCTTTGACATTGCTGCTGACCGAATGCTCGCAGCTATAAGTAGATACATTGTAAATCAGTATTTATGTATGGCTTGTATGTAATTTATGAGTACCAAAACGTTCTGAACTCGGTTTCACTTTAATAAAGAGTAGTGGTTGTGAAGTGAATCTTGAACACCTTGACATCTAACGTACTCGGACACTAACTTAAATATTTTCCCCACCTTTATAAAGTTCCAACAACACTTACACTCTCTTGAGAATAATTTCCATTATACAAATCTCCCAGGTGTGAGTTTTTATTTCCTCTTTCCTCTCCCAACCGATCCCTCCCCCCACCATTCCAACCAACCGTTTCTCCCCTCGTCTTCTCTCTGCTAAGCCGTTACTCTGGCGTACTATAGCAACAGACATTGTTCTGCTTCAAAAAACACTAGTAACACACTTTACGTGCAATGCGCAAGTACACCGCTTCGCGCGTTGTAGTTGTACAGGAGCGAAGCTAGCACTACCCGCGGCGCGAATTCAAATCTATTATTGTTCTCACGATTGTTATTCAAACATTTAAAACAAAAGCTAGTGTAAGTGATCAACAATGAATATTCTTCTAATAAACGTGTGTAGTTTGTTTTAAAAACTTCAGAATGGAACACTATTTTTAATTTGTATTGCTGAGAGTGTGTAATGAAAATAGTGATATTGGTGCAGAGGTAAGAACAATCAATTGTAAATTAATTGCACTAAATATATTATTTATGGGTTGTAGTAATCAAAATAAGCTCCTAATGATAACGAAGAAAGACCACACCATTTGTAGTAATTGCTTGCTATTATATTATAATGTAGCCTAATAAACAAATCATGTTTGATTTGACATTCAGATCGTGTTAAACACAGTATAGGATTGTTTACAATTTTATAGAACAAAAACAAATACCAAACAAAGAGGATGGTGAACTTCCTGCCGGAAGTAGGTACTTAAAGCGTACAACCGATGACCGTCCAACTATGAGTGTGTGTGTGTGTGTGTGTGGCTAAATGCCAGCACTTAAATAATCTGGCTTAATACGAAGAGCATATTTCAGATGACGACACACACAATAAAAACATTATTCCTACCCACATTGATTCTTGTTTGTGAAAGGGTTAATTTTATAATATAGTCATGGCTAAAAACGTATGTGATTTATTCAGCATTTAAATGATGTTGACCAAATTTGTTGATCAAAACAAGCCTTTTACTAAGTAAATTAAAACATATATTTCTTCTTTTCCCTTTTGCGTTAAATTTCGCTAGATTTATGTTAAATCTACTTGTAAGAAATTAATATACAATTGTTTTTCAAGTTGAATCAAAGATAACGTGCTTCGTTCACCGCGTCTAGCCACCAGTCCAGATTATCCGTATTGTTGCGCTTTGGATATTGTTGCGCTTTAATTATTTCTAGTTACACTAGTTAAAACGGTAGGGACGAGTAAAGTTGAATTTAAAGGAAGTGTGCCTACATTTTCTTGGAGGGGTAGTGGGAAACCATTTAGGATAAACCACTTCAGCCAGTGCACAGAACCAGGCTTCGAACCCCAATCATCCCGTTCACCGGCAAAAGAGACAATATGAGATTGACACCTTTTTTGGCGCCCCCGTTTTGTTAAAGGCATAAATACTTTCTTTAGACAAGTTTTTTAATCTATTTCTTCGCATTGTTTTTGTTTGGATATTTAATGTAAAATAATAGGATCCGTTTACAAATATTATTAGGATACTATAAATGGCATCTAAGAGTTCCGTGATGCTAATAGCTGTGAAACATTTTGTCCTATTTAAATATTATTAGCACAATATTTTATAGTAGATTAGCTATCAAAAATAATGTAAAAGTTTAATGTTGAGTTTGGTTAGATAAAATAATGTTAACATAAACTATGTTAAAATGTGAAATTGCCGAGGTTAATTTAAATCCGTTGATATTTATTTATTTGTTTTGGTGTACCTTCTAAGATTGCACACAACATAAATTTTGAAAACGGGTGTGTCGCAAAACTATAGACTGAAGCGATAACCAGGCGGCCTAAATCGCTGTCGACGGGACGATTGGGGTTCGAATCTCCACAAAGTGCATGTCTTTCTTTATTAGTACGATCAACATCAAAGGTCATAGATTGGGATGGTAATTTAGAGGAAATTCACCCGAATTAGCGTGAAGATAACATGTATAAAAAAAACCAAATTTGGGGGGGGGGGGGGGAAAAGNGGGGGGGGCGAACAGACCCCATGAACCCGGCTGAGATTCGAGCCTTAACCTCCCAGTTACCGGTACCCTGAGGCCTAGTGCGCTGGTGGGGACATTTTCTCGTAAGAAATTTTCAACCCATTGCCTCTTTAATGCGGGTGCGTTTCCTCTAAGCTACCTTCCTCATCCTGACTCCTTAGATTAAGTCTTTTTTTAATACCACGTTTTATTATCTGTTCGGGTTATATGCATATGCACTAGTTACGCTAATGTATTGGGCATGAGTAAGGTTGGATTTAGAGTAAATGTACCAGCATTTCCGTGGAGGGAGAATGGAAATCCGTCTAGTAAAAACCATCCTCAGTACACACGACCGGGATTTGAGCCCCGATCTCCCCGTCACAGGCAGTTTAGTGTATTGTGGTAGTGACAACTTAGACCATTCGACCACCGAAGCAAGCTAAAGCCACGATGTTTTATATTTGTTTTTGTTTTTAAGATAAAGAAACAAAACTGCAATATTACCACATTCCCAGCGTCATTTTCTTAAATTGTTATTTCCCACTGGGGTATTGAATAGAAATAAAGATTACAACATTTTAATAAAGGTTATGTCTCAACACTTCTCGAGCGCAACAGAAATGGGGAAGGGGCAAGGGGGGAAGAGCGCCTTCTATGTTATGTTTATTTCCGTGAAAGTTCTTGCCATTGCTCTTTTCCTTCATTAAAATCGATGAACGACAGAATGTTACATGCATATAAAATACACATTACGAAACGTTAAAGTGTTTTATAATTAGTTTGGGTGCGAGCCCAGCGCGGCGTGAGAAGAAGAAATGTTGCAACGAACAAGAAGAATGTCTCAAAAAAAGAAAGAAATATGATATAATCTCATAAGAGAGAGATGAACAAGCGACTAATTGATGCCGTACCGGAGACATTGTTTTGTTGTTTTATTAGCACCGCGTCTTACTATCCGTTCGGGCTATCACGCGTATGTATATAATGTATTCATTCACAAAAACCACATGATCTGCAAGACCACATATTGATTTGTTGTCACTTTTAGCAGAAAAACTTTCACAACAATTTTTTTTTTAATTTGTTTTTTCTTTCTGCTATCTTTCGGTTATCACCACACTTATAGTGAATGGACTCTACTAATTACTTTAATAGGTTAAGAATTAAGAAGGTGCAATGAATAAGTGTACCCGTAATTGCGTGGAGGGAGAATGGAAAACTATTTAGTAAAAAACCTCTCAGTACACCCGTCCGAGATCCGAACACTGATCTTCCCACTATCTTCAGTTTAGTATATTGAGAGAGTGACGTCCTAGACCGTGTGGCCTTCACACGTCGGGGCTACTGGTTCCTGGAACCTATTAAGAGGACTCCGAGGGATTAGGGAACTTGTCGTGCTTATGTAATTTGGAATACTCTCACGGGAATCGAACCCTGGTCTCCTGAGGACAATCGGGGGTGATGATAGTCCAACGACCATGGCTAGAGCATGTCGGCGCCCACTTTCATTATTCTGGAGCATAATTAAGTTTAGGGGAACTTAGTTCAATACGCCCCTATGACACTCCTCACCACACGGTATGTAAAAGTTGATCAGACCTTGAAGCTTTTTATTTCCATAGTTTGCCACAATATGAGATAGCGCTGAGATCTCTTCTGCGTATCGTTGTTATGAATATGAGGAGCGTAAAAACAGAGATTTATGATTGTTTTAGGCGAACAATATCAGAAATCACTAGGGTAGCTTTGATAAATAAGTATTATATAGTTATTACATTTAAAATCTAGTACCATCCGTGATGAATCATTAAATTGAATAAAATATAATGTATTCGTGAATTTGATATAAAAACAGTTTGTGTTTGAATTGAGCGTTTCTTTTCACTCGGATTATATTTATTTATCTTTGCATCGCGTCTTAGTATCCGTTAGCGTTATACGCATAGATACCAATTATGTGAAAATGTTAAGGATGAGTAAGGTTTAATTTAGATGAATTGTACCCACATTTGCTTGGAGGGAGAGTTGAAAGCCACTTAGGGAAAACTACCCTCATTATCAATACCTATAAAATAACACTAATAATAAAATATTATCAATGGCGACCACTAAAATAGGTTGTATTTTCTACAGGCTCTTCCCACGAAATTTGGACTGAGGCTCGAAACAGATGTAACATCGTAGTGTGGTTTACTGTATTAGATTTGAAAAAAAACCAAATAAAAACAGTGTAATTGAGACCAATGAAGCCGTTTCACCATATTAAAAAAAAATCACAAGTGTTCTCCATTCTTTCTTTGGGCGTATCAATAAACCCCCCTCAGCCGTCAAAACGTCCCTGTCTAGGGTTGGTCAATATATTCACTGCCCCCCGTTTAGGGATATTGTCAAGAAAGAGTCTCAGTTAACGGACTCGGAGTCCTAATGGCGCTAATGAGACATTGACAACATTCATAGCACGACACACACACACACACGGACCAAGGCCGGCCTTCGACACCTCCTTTAGAACAATGACAAACTGGGTGGTGGTGTACCCAAAGCCTCATTAGCTTCATAGGAGGCCTAACTCATACAAACCTACGACAAATGAATGGAGGCTGTACTAGATTGTCGTGTGTTCTTAGAAACCTACGACAAATGAATGGAGGCTGCACTATATTGTCGTGTGTTCCTAGAAACCTACGACGAATGAATGGAGGCTGTACTAGATTGTCGTGTGTTCCTAGAAACCTACGATGAATGAATGGAGGCTGTACTAGATTGTCGTGTGTTCCTAGAAACCTACGACAAATGAATGAAGGCTGTACTAGATTGTCGTGTGTTCCTAGAAACCTACGACAAATGAATGGAGGCTGCACTAGATTGTAGTGTGTTCCTAGAAACCTACGACAAATGAATTGGAGGCTGCACTAGATTGTCGTGTGTTCCTAGAAACCTACGACAAATGAATGGAGGTTGCACTAGATTGACGTGTGTTCTTAGAAACCTACGACAAATGAATGGAGGCTGCACTAGATTGTCGTGTGTTCCTATAAACCTACGACAAATGAATGGAGGCTGTACTAGATTGTCGTGTCTTCCTAGAAACCAACGACAAGTGAATGGAGGCTGTACTAGATTGTCGTGTGTTCCTAGAAACCTGCGACAAATGAATGGAGGCTGCACTAGATTGTCGTGTGTTCCTAGAAACCTACGACAAGTGAATGGAGGCTGTACTAGATTGTCATGTGTTCCTAGAAACCTACGACAAATGAATGGAGGCTGTACTAGATTGTCGTGTGTTCCTAGAAACCCACGACAAGTGAATGGAGGCTGTACTAGATTGTCGTGTGTTCCTAGAAACCTACGACAAATGAATGGAGGTCGCACTAGATTGACGTGTGTTCCTAGAAACCTACGACAAATGAATGGAGGCTGCACTAGATTGTCGTTGTGTTCCTAGAAACCTACGACGAATGAATGGAGGCTGCACTAGATTGTCGTGTGTTCCTAGAAACCTACGACAAATGAATAGAGGCTGCGCTAGATTGTCGTGTGTTCGTAGAATCAAATACTCTGTTGAAGTCGTGGTCACACCAACCTCAGCAAACAATAATATTGGGAACAAGAGTTATTAATTTTTTATTAATTCTATTTATTTATTTCATGTATTTAACGTGCTCTTTTTGAACCGACTGATTATATCAGCACACGAGAATTTATATGAGCGAGAGCGAAAGCGCCTACCAATTTTGCCTGTAAAGGTATTTTCACATACCTTCCAGGGTTCTTTTACAGGCCACAATCGACATGGGACCGACGGATTTACTTTCCCTCCGAAGGAAATTGTGCTACGGATTTTTATCGCTCAAGGAAAATTAATATAATATTTTTGGTTTTCACTAGGTCTGGAAATGGTGCTGATTGATGGAATGGCCACCGTTGATTTGACTAGAAGGAATGTAAACAGGTGGATTGGGCACTCCATAGTATAATATTAATAGTAAATGTATACAATAAATCGCCACTAGACCTTATTTCAGTCTAAGCCATCCAGCTGAAAACTAGCTACTCCCTACGGTATAACCAAGGAAAAAATAAATTCTTAGGGAAAGGGGGTATAAGGCTATTCTAGGTGGTTATTCAACCAATGACCAATACACCTTGGGGGGGCTATGTTGGTGGTAGTCTGGGGTTAAAAGCAGCGCCCAGCCCTTCTACGCCCCGGTATACGTATCAGTGATTTTAAACCTTTTTATGGTTACGCACCCCTTCATTTCCAAACACGAATTTCAAGTACTATCTATAATAATTAAATTTTCAAACTGATTTTTTTTTTAATTTAGGGAAAAAAGTGTGTTAT
This sequence comes from Timema bartmani, assembly GCA_902151455.1. Classification (NCBI taxonomy): domain Eukaryota; kingdom Metazoa; phylum Arthropoda; class Insecta; order Phasmatodea; family Timematidae; genus Timema; species Timema bartmani. The sequence goes on along the minus strand of CABFWB010001149.1, from coordinate 111,386 downwards.
TTTGGTTAAAAATCATTTCTCCAAGTATAATTGGCTATCCTATACATTTTAATTTTCGAGCTACAAAAATCAATACATTATCCAGTTTCCAAAATTGATTTCACACCTCGCAGTAAGGTAAGTCGGTGAATGGTTCGCCTCACACACGCTCCGGCAAGAATATAATACAAGTACCACTAAACCAACAAATCTAACAAATTAAAATATTTACTGGCATAAAAGATAGGTTTGTGGGCTTATAACCTGCTTCATCTTGAACTAACATATCACAGAAACTGCAGCAATAATAATATTAATAATATAAAATAGCTTTGAGAATATTGGCGGGATTATAATGTATATTCTTCTTGAGAACGCCTGATGAGTATGCAATATTGCGCTCAGGGAAGAACATCAGTTTGCTTTCTAGCATTCAGCCTTACTGGGTCATCCTTTTTTTTT
>CABFWB010001149.1:99388-110808 GCA_902151455.1 Timema bartmani | reverse complement strand
TTTTTTTTGCAACGTGTCTTACTACCCGTTCGGGTTATACGCATATTTACTAATTACACTAAAGTGTTAGGGGTTACATTTGGAGGAAATGTGTCCTTATTTGTGACGGAGGAGAGAGTGGAAAACCATTTAGGAAAAAATTACCCTCAATACACCCGACGTGGATTCGAACCCTGATCTCCCCATCAATGGCAATCCAGTCTATTGCGAAAGGGATTCCTTAGAGTTAGACTATAATACCATCGGACATATTTTAATAAAATACAGTACGTCCAACCTTCTAATGTAGTTAAATTAATTAATCAGGAAATTTTTCATTCAGAAGTTCCTGGCTCTTATCCCATAGAGGGAATATACCCTAAATATTGTGTGTAGAGATAGAGTGAATTAGTGGGTAGAAGTATTAAATGAAAGAAATCATGGTTTATTAAACGTGTGTGCAAATTTTTTTGTCAGACAGATACATTATAAACCAGGCCTGGGCTAGTGGTTAACACGCCTTACTTTAGCTCAGAAGCTCCTGATCAAGTGCAGTGCTGATTTCATCCTCTTTTCAGGTGGTTACTGATGTACTTCCTTCCTTGTGATATCCTCCTTAGCTACACATATTAAGTTTCTTGTAGTAAATGTGCGTTATATCAATAAATAATAAAGATAATAAAACCTGGTGCTGATTTTAGTCCTCGTTTTCTCATGAATTGTAGAATAAAGTTTAACTCTTGTAGCTATCTAAGTTTGGTGCTCTGTCTTAAGACAGGTCCATTTCTTTTGCCAGTAAACTTCTACCGCCAATACGCTCTGTACTCTGCCTCGTCCTCAGCTCCCAGAATTTTCTTCTTTCCTTCAAATCATCCAATGATTGAACCCCCTTTTTTCCTAAGCCCCCTCTTTCCCTCAACCTTTCCTCCTATGACGTCGTTCAGAAAACAGTTTCTCCAAAGGATGTGATCCAATCCAGTTCGATCTGTACCGAAGAATAACATCCAAAATTGTTCTCTTCTCACCCACTCTTACCAGTATTTCTTCAATTGTCTGATTTTTTTTTTTCAAATCTCCAAGTATTTCTTTCCCGTCTTACTAAGAGTTCTAGTTTCTGCCCCATACAGCGCGAAGCTCCAAATCTAGCATTTCGTCAGTTTCTTCCTCAGTACCAAATTCAACTTGTTGGTCAACAGTAACCTCTTCTTGTTGAAATATTCCTTGGCCATGGCATAAATACTAGCTATAAAGCTTTAAAATTATGACGAGTAACACGGAGAAAATATAACAACTTAAATAAATGGTACGGCACACCGCACAGACTTTCTCTCTCTTTCTATAAACTCGTAAGATTTCTGAACGGAATAATGTACATTGTATCATCACCACTCCACATAAGAACACGCATAAAATAATATACAATGATATAGAATCAATGAGAAAAGAGGCGCATCTTTGTCCACCTAAGAGCATTTCAAACAGTTTAATGTCTTCCACAAGGGTCAACACTTCGTATTAAAATTTCGATTTCTGGTTAAAATTTTAACATTTTATAAGGTGTTGCAGATCTTCAAGTCATCGCATTGATATTTAATTATTCATTTATACATTTTGACCAATAAAAAATGTAAATATTGACTATTGAGTCTAAAATGGAGATAGATCATTGCTATGCAAACATTTCTCCTAAGAGCTTTAAGGAAAAATAACATACTTTTTTAGATACTTATATTTAATTACTCTATGGCATTGGAGAATTATTGCGTTAAGACTTAAGTAGTATATGTTTACAACTAAAGCTCACAAAATTGTATTAATATATTTGCAAATATCTCAGAAACTGTTGCTTTTATAAAAATATATGTCAAATAAAAGTTTTTTATTTCTAATAGTCCTACAATTTTGCAATGATAAGTTGTTTAGTTTCTCAAATAGTTGTGGAGATACGGAAATTAACGCTTCTGTAAAGTACCCTAAAAATCATTTTCATAGGAAAATGAAAATAGCCAGTTTATTTATAATCTTAATCAACGCCTAGATACGAATTTTAATCAAAATCGTTTGAGCAGATTTTGAGAAAACCAAATTTTTCTCTTTTCGCCCTTCAGTAAACTACCCTTAATTTTAAGTTTTTATAGACACACAGACAGACGGCATTGCAAAGACTATTTTTTAGGGTTCGGGGGGTCATGAGACGTCGACATCCATCAACATTTCAGGTTAGTTTTTTTTTACGGTCGCAATACTTAAACTTTAATGTCCAAAAAGTTAAAAAAATTCATATAATTGCGTATAGATTGAAAGTTATTGATTTTATAAAAATATGTTTCGGATAAAATATCTGTATTATAAATATATATACATATTTGTAATGCTAAGTAATTTCATATCTCAAATAGTTTCGGAGCTATTATAAAAAATGTTAATTTACGCATCAGACCGGAGCCCTTAAAGCCATTTTGCCGAAATATTGAGAGTAGCCATTTTGTTTGGAATATTTATTAATGTTCATAAATGAAATTTAATCAAAATCGTTAGAGCCGATTTTGAGAAAATCGACTTTTTCTCTTTTTGCCCTTCAGTAAACTACCCTTAATTTTAAGTTTTAATAGACACACAGACAGACGGCATTGCAAAGACTATTTTTTAGGGTTCGGGGGGTCATGAGACGTCGACATCCATCAACATTTCAGGTTAGTTTTTTTTACGATCGCAATACTTAAGCTTTAATGTCCAAAAAGTTAAAAATATATATATAATTGCGTATAGATTGAAAATTATTGATTTTATAAAAATATGTTTCGAATAAAATATTTGTATTATAAATATATATACATATTTGTAATGCTAAGTAATTTCATATCTCAAATAGTTTCGGAGCTATTATAAAAAATGTTAATTTACGCATCAGACCGGAGCCCTTAAAGCCATTTTGCCGAAATATTGAGAGTAGCCATTTTGTTTGGAATATTTATTAATGTTCATAAATGAAATTTAATCAAAATCGTTAGAGCCGATTTTGAGAAAATCGACTTTTTCTCTTTTTGCCCTTCAGTAAACTACCCTTAATTTTAAGTTTTAATAGACACACAGACAGACGGCATTGCAAAGACTATTTTTTAGGGTTCGGGGGGTCATGAGACGTCGAAATCCATCAACATTTCAGGTTAGTTTTTTTTACGATCGCAATACTTAAGCTTTAATGTCCAAAAAGCTAAAAATATATATATAATTGCGTATAGATTGAAAATTATTGATTTTATAAAAATATGTTTCGAATAAAATATTTGTATTATAAATATATATACATATTTGTAATGCTAAGTAATTTCATATCTCAAATAGTTTCGGAGCTATTATAAAAAATGTTAATTTACGCATCAGACCGGAGCCCTTAAAGCCATTTTGCCGAAATATTGAGAGTAGCCATTTTGTTTGGAATATTTATTAATGTTCATAAATGAAATTTAATCAAAATCGTTAGAGCCGATTTTGAGAAAATCGACTTTTTCTCTTTTTTCCCTTCAGTAAACTACCCTTAATTTTAGGGGTAGATATCCAATTCCAAAAACCCCTCGGGGCAACCCTATGAAAACCCTAGATATCAAGTTTCAGCTCAATCGGTAAAATAGTTTAGGCTCTAGTTGGAGGTACAGACAGACAGACAGACAGACAGACAGACAGACGGAAATTCAAAAACCACTTTTTCGGATTCAGGAAGTCATGAAACGTCAAAATTCATCAAAATCTCGAGTTCGATTTTTTTGACGATCACAATACTTTCTCTACCTGTAAGATAGAGAGAAAGTAAAAATGCGAGTAGAAATTATATCTAAGTAGCGTCACTAATCTCTATTACTGAACTGCGGGAAGTCGTCAAATAAATCCTAAACCCCTTATTTGAGACATTTAACCGCAACTTTACTTCAATTTTACGAGTCCAATAACATGTGGGTATAGAATTTATTCTTTTTAATAAAACAATTTTATCATTGCAAACTTAAACCTTTGCTTTTTGAAGCCTGATTTTTTGAACTTTTCTAAAACTTTTTTTGTAATTTTCTTATAAAAATGTATTACCATGTTCGCTTTCCTGATTCACTGACAATTTATTTGATTTTCATTTCCAGTTAAGTGTAAGTTTAGTATCCAAGATTTGACCTGGAAGTTTTATTCCACAGTCTTAGGCCTTAGGCCCGCCGCACATTGGATTCAGCACAGGCACATCAGAGGCAGATGGAAGGCATAGCACAGGAAGAGGTTTATATAAGGCACCGTGTATGGAAACCAGTCCTCCAGTACATTAGTTTTAGTTGACATGGCTTGAGATAAAGATAAACTTCTACATAAAACACATTTATATTAAAGCCCTCATTTGGCATTAATTTTGACCCATAAAAAGGATCTATAATGGATCTGTCTGACAAGAAACACTTTATCATTCAAGTAATTCAGTTCAGTAGCAACCTTTCTCCATGGCCACAGACAATTAAGAAACATACTCTCAACCTTACGGGGGTTTCGCCGCGCTCCTTTCGCCAGCTTGAGTCCTTCAACACTGGGCTTCACTAGTGTCACTGCTGGGTGATGATAGGACTAACCACAGCGATCCTACTGTTGAAGGACGCAAGCTGCCAAAAAGAGCGCAACCACTTTAACCTGGAGGTTGACTGTCTGAGTATATTATTTGTCTGTGCCCATAGCTCATCTTTCAGTTTCGTCCTCATGTATTCTGGATTGCTTGTATCGTAAAACACTGGATTATCTTGAACTAACTGAATAAGATGTTTCATCGCAATATTGCACTTTGTGGACGCACCTACGTGATGGAGGCGCAGATAACACAGGGAAACTGTAACACTACTACAACCAGACCTGGGCGCGACAGAGTTATTCTTATACTACGTCTGTGCTGCGTCCAATGTGCAGTAAGCCATAAGAACACGTGAATTACAGAATCTCCTCTGCTTCACCCGCCCCTCTGCTGCGTCCAATGTGCAGTAAGCCATAAGAACACGTGAATTACAGAATCTCCTCTGCTTCACATGCCCTTCTGATGCGTCTGTGCTGCGTCCAATGTGCAGTAAGCCATAAGAACACGTGATTCACAGAATCTCCTCTGCTTCACCTGCCCCTCTGCTGCGTCCAATGTGCAGTAAGCCATAAGAACGCGTGATTTACAGAATCTCCTCTGCTTCACCTGCCCCTCTGCTGCGTCCAATGTGCGACGGGCCTTAGAGTAGGGGATTACCGAACAGATCATGGATTAGTTTTTCTGCAATTCGTGTGCGCTGTTCTCACGGTTTACCTCTTTCCGGACGACTTCCTGGCCGGAACGGCTCCGGACAGGAAAGTGTAGATTTATCAGCCTTGTCGCCTACAGTGTTCCATGAGAGGTGCAGCGCGAACACAAACCCAGTAATTATTCCACATTATTTGAACTCGCCTCTCGCTTCCTTCCCCGACTTTCCCCGCGGCCGGTCTTGTCCAAACTCCATCCACCTTTCAGTGCGCCTTTCTAAACACGCTCTAGCGCTACTACTCACTGGTAACCGCCAAATATTTGTTGGCAAAATTTTGTTACGGCTGTACAAATTCACCCCACCTGTTTACCACCCACTAACTTTGGGTTATAAACACAGGCCAATTTGATTTTTTATGAACCGCGTCTTACTACCCGTCCGGAATATCCATATTTTGATTACATTAATGGGGTAGGGGATAGGAATACATAATTCTATAGGTAAATGTACTCGAATATGCGTGTAGTAAGAGTTAAAAACTATCTAGGAAATTACACCCGGCTAAGATTCGAACCCTGTCCTTCCTGTCACTGGCAGATCAGACTAGACGATCTCGACGTATGCGGGCTACGATAAAGTTGATCTAGTAGATTCTCAGAACTCTTACATTCACGACTTTTGAAAATAGTGGTATGATTGCTACAGTCCAATTTTATTATCTTATTCGACAACTAGAAACATCACGGGCAAACCGTCACACGAGATACGTCAAGTCACGTGATCTGCATCTGTCATTGTAAATAGAGGATATCACCCGCTTCAGTGGCCGAACGGTTTAAGCTTCACTCTCGCGTTAGACTGGTCTGCTGATGATGGGGAGATCGGGGTTCCAATCCCAGTCGGGTCTACTGAGGGGGGTATTTTCTAAAATGTTTCCCACTCTCCTTCCACGCAAATGCTGGTATACTAGCTTTAAAATATGTCCTTCTCTATCCCCACCCCATTGGAGTGATTATCATATATGTGTATAGCCCAAAAGGGTAGTGAGAAGTGAGGTTAGAAAAAATATAATAGCCAGAACGGTTAGTATTATTCGTCATAAAGATTTTTAAAAAAGTATTAAGCTATGATAAAATAATGTCGCCTAAAATCTCGAATGAGTCCAGGGGATAAAATAGGTCAGATGACGAGTGAAAATAGCCACCGACCTCCTTAATATCTCCCGAGAGGACGGTGTAGGAGTAATGTACCCGAGTGTTAAGGGGGCCGTCTACCGTAGCTCTTAGACGCGTTGCAGTCTTATAGAAAAACCCGCGTTATTTAAGAAGCGGTTTGTTATTTCAAAATAAAGCTCACGCCAAAGTGGAGTTGAAAGGTATCGTTAGGTTCTCATAGGAGTGAAAAATCTTACATTTTGAGTTTTATAGTTTAAAATATACATATAAGGGCAAGTTGGATCTTTTTCAACATTGTTTCACGTGAAATGTCGCAGTTCAGAGATTAAATTAAATGGTTATAGCTATAGAGTTAGACTTCCTCAAACATATAAAGTAACACATCGGTATTAATGGTGTAATAACAGAACATTTTAACTTAATTGAAGATTCTTTTAATTGAAAAATGACACTTGGACACCAAATCAAACTCGGGACCTTTGACTTGGTATGCCAATGCTCTAACCACCGAGCTATCCAAGAGTCACCACGTGCTCAGGGTAATTTTTCACTAATAACTTAAGGCAGAGTCTGTGATGGATGTTTGGAAACCGTTGGTTACATATGAGCTTATCAATTATTATTATTATTATTATTATTATTATTATCACCACCGCGTCTTACTACCCATTCGGATTATACCCACTTACGCTAATGTGTAATGGTAGGGTGATTGTGAGTATGAAATGGAGGACCTACAGTTTAACGTGGGATCCGAACCACGGTGGAGGCCTGACATTCCACACATTCACAAGTTGTGACTAATACACATCTTGTCAGAGGTGAAGGAAGGGTTTGGCAATCAAATAAATCGAGACCGAGGATTGAAACCCGGACCCCCAGCACAGAAGTCTGACACCTTACCCCTGGACCGCCACGTCACCGTACTTATCAATTAAGATGGCGAGCTATCAGATAACGCAGTCACCTTTGAGTCGGGAGGGCTTTTTACCTATAATTGCTTAGCTATTCCATCCATCTTAATTGAGGATTGTTTGAGATGTTTTGAAGCTTCATAGCTGCCATTCTCTTAAGACATATCGCGGTGAGAGGATATTTCACTTCAAGTAGGTGGTGCCCTTAAGTTCGACCTGATTCCTTATAGTAACCCATTACATCGCGCTTATGGCAGTGGCTTTACACTTTGTGGTTATTGCGCCACGCATTGTTCGGCTGATCGATCTGCCGACGTGGACAATGGATTGCAACACCGAACTGGAGTAAGGAAAAGTCGACGCGATCTTTGATCTTTTCAATCAATGTTATTGTCCGAAAGAACACTGTAAAAGTTTATGATATTTAACAGAATCATGGGCTACGTACGATCAGAGTAGTTAGGTGGTGCAATTTATGATACCTGGAATAGTCACGCGCAAGTATATTTTAGAACCTAAGAATAGAGCTGCTCTAAAAAAATGGGTTGACAATACAATTCTTTCCTGTGGACAAAACTGTACCGTTATTGTGCAGCATTGTCTGTCACAAATTTGTCTACAGTCCAATTGTCATAGGAAGAGCCTTATCTGATAGTTAGCAAAGCTACTAGATCTACTTTTATGTATCCACACGTCAAGCTATGTGATCTACAGCTGTCACTTTTGAGATATATTAGACTATTAGTAATACCTATAAAATAACATTAATAAGATAGTAAAACGTTATCAATGCTAGCTACAAAAAAAAAGTTTGTATTTTCTAAAAGGCTCTTCTTATATAAATTGAATTGTAACTTTACCCGCTTCGGTGGCCACGTGGTCTAACGCGCTACTCTCGCAATAGACTAGACTGCCGATGACGGGGAGATCCAGGTTCGAATATCGGTCGGGAGTACTAAGCGCGGTTTTACCAAAATGGTTTTTCACTCTTCCTCCACGCAAATGCGTGTACACTTCCTTTAAATATAACTTTCATAATCTTTACACCCATTAGCGTAATTAATACATAATCCGAACGGGTAGTAAGACGCGGTGCTAAAAAAAAAAATAAGTAAGACATTAAATCGCTCTTGTGTTAAAACAGTATAAACTAACTAAAAAAGAAACTGGGTCAAAGTTTGAACGCAATCGAAGCTATAAAATAACAGTTCACTCGGTCATGGCAAGTCACGTATTTGTTTTGAAGCGTGACATTGATGGAACATGCATATTTTTGTCTGTGCAGATCTCGATCGTTCTGCTTGTTTGAGATGATCGTCGCAGATGGTCCAGTGATCCTGCTGGTCTGAAGGTCACGTCTACGCACGTACAGATCCTGGTAAGTCAAGGTTCGTTCAGCAGGAGACGTCCTAAGGAGGGATGAGCTGTTGGTTTCGTAACAAACTTATTCGAGCAACACTTTTTAAAAAAAAATCTATACTAAATAAACTTTATTTTCGTGGCAATTGCGTACATCATAGGCTGTTATTTCTTTTAAGGTTAATTAAAGCAACAACAATCAACGGGAATGTCTCGTTTTTTCGGATGTTCTCAAAGTCAAGAATATTACCTTGACCACTATAGCAGGATTTGCCGTGCGCAGGCCTACTAGAGCAATGTCTCTCAAACCATGGTCCACGGTGGTGCGCCTCATTCAGTTAAAGAGCTAAATAGGGGGGTGACCATTAAGTTAAAGAGCTAAATAGTAACAGATCGACGGGAAAGGTCCAATAACTTTGTACCACAAGTTAGTTACGTGTGAGGTGTGAATAAGAATCAAAGTCAAATAAAAATAATGTATTTATTTGATTTAATAACACCCACCTCGGTGCCCGCATGGTCTAACGCGCTACTCTCACATTATACTAGACTGCCGATGAAAGGGAGATCGAGGTTCGAATCTCGGTCAGGTGTATTGAGGGTGGGTTTTTCCAAAATGATTTTCCACTCCCCCTCCATGCAAATGTGGGTACGCTTCATTTAAACATAACCTTCCTAATCCCTAAAACCATTAGCGTAATTAGTACATAAGCGTATAACCCGAACGGGTAGTAAGACGCGGTGCTAAATAAACAAATAAAAACACGTTCAGCACATCAATAGAATTTCCGACTTGGGCGAGGGGACAGGTAGGTGGTATGGCCCACCATTGGAGGAATGTATGAGAAATACTGTTTCTAGAGGAACGTGATGGATGGCCTTCTATGTCAATTGACAGAATGTATACCAGTCATGAAAGTCGTGAAATTAGATTTAGGTCTTGAAAGTCATTAAAAAGCTATGAAATTTGCTTTCAGGGCATTAAATGTCGTGAGACAAGTTCATTGTGCGGGTAAGAATAGTATTTTTTTTTAATATAACTTTCTGAGAATTAACTTGAATTTACATCCAATCCCCAGGGATGACATAGTTAGGGGATGGATGATAACTTTTTTTTTCTATAATTATCTAGTTATGAATATTTATATATAGGTAATTAAAAGGCCATGAAATTTATTTCATATAATTTGGTTGAAAAAGCTCATTGAGGTAGGGTGGAAATAGACTCGAGAAGAGATCAGTGTTTTTGTATTTTTTATAGCAAAGCATTTTTTTGGCTAAACTAAATAAAATATTGTATCAGTAGAAACAAAGAGTTTTATTTTCTTCACATGGTGACATCAACAATATTGAATATCTGTCGAGGGTGCCCTGGAATTTAATGACAACTATTTTCTCTTAATTTAAAAAGTTTTTTTCATCTAATGTCGCTATGCTCATGACAGATATTCAACAACTGATGATATCACCATGCCCAAAAATTCAAACTCTGTTTCTACTGTAGAATTATTTGATTAATTTCGGCCATAAAAAGTTGTGCTTCTCCTTTATATTATAAACTGTATTATATTTAAACTGTACATATTACCTCAGGGGACTTGGTAAGGAAAATTAAATTTATTAAAATGGATTATCCTTTGCCTGGAGAGTGGTTGGATGAATTGGGGAAAATAAACACATTCAGTGCGACAGACCTGGTTCGAATCCCGCTCCCCAAAGTCACAGTTTGGGGTGTCAGCCGCTCACCTGGGTCTGACGGACGTGTTTCAGTGATGGAGGAGGTGTACGTGGTGAAGGTGCGCAGTCAACCGTCCCCTGCGCGCCTGTTCCCATCGGAGCGGCGTTACTCCGCCTCCACGGTGGGTGGCCTGGGGGCGGTACACCTGCTACTCGCCGCCACCTGCCTGCTTCTCGGCGCCCTCGACTTCCTAGCCGCCTCCAACACAGCCACGTGGGTCACCAGGTATGGGGGCGGACTCTGGCTGGGGCTGGCGGCGGCGCTGCCCGGGGCGGCCGGGGTGCTCGCCTGGAGGCGGTGAGTTCACTCTTTGATGTGATAGGGATGGTTAATTATCAAGCGCAATGTTCTAGGTTAACCTATATTTGTATTAAGAAAGGAATTATCATTTAAAAAATACAAACATTTTTGCGTTCAAAATTGATAACATTTTACTATGTTATTAGTATTATTTTATAGGTATTGCTAATAGCTATCAAAAGTTACATCTGAGTATTATACTACTTGACGTATTAATACGTGAAAGTATATATATTAATGTTGGTAACTATCAGCTACAGTCTTTCATTATAGAATCCTACTTTTGATATCAAGTCGAATGATAATTTTATCATCATCATTACTGTTTTCAGCTCGTTACCGGTTCAGTTGAATAAAATGCCTCCATCTTCTTCTGTCCTTCCACCATTCTTCTTCCTTTACTTGCTTCCGTTTTCTCCTCTCCCTCGCACATTTGCTGTTATTCTGCTCCTCCCATCTCTTGCTTGGCCTCCTTTGCGGTATTTTTTCTACATCCTTCATCCTAAAAATTCTCCTTGGTATCCTTTCCTTTTCCATCCTTATTACATGACCATAATATATCACTCTTTCTTTCTCTACTATATCAGGTACTCCTTGTACCCCAATTCTTGCCCGGAAAACTTCATTCCTAATCGTGTTTCCCCCTATGACGGCTAGCTTGTTCCTAAAAAATTTAGTTCCTATCAATTATTTGTAAAGTAACTTTTTTTTT
>CABFWB010001149.1:86266-99255 GCA_902151455.1 Timema bartmani | reverse complement strand
AAGACATTGCGTCATCATTTCCCCCCACCGCGACCAAGTTGTAAGAATGATCTTTTTTAGCACCGCGTCTTACTACCCATTCGGGTTATACGCTTATGTACTTATTACGCTAATGGTCTTTGGGATGAGGAAGGTTATGTTTATAGGAAGTTTATCCACATATGCGTGGAGGGAGAGTGGATTTTTTTTTTAAACCTCCTTTAATACGCCCGACAGAGATTCGAACCTCGATCTAATAGTCACCGGCAGTCTAGTCTACTATGAGAATAGCGCCACTTTCTTTATCTCTTTTACATTCATTTGTCCATGTTTCTGCTGCATATGTGACAATGGGTACAAATTACGTCCTGTACAACATTCCCTTACACTTCAAGGGCACTTCTCTTCTCCATAGCAGGTCTCTTACACACCTATAGAACAACTCTCCCTGCTGTCCTCTTCTCATTAGATCCTCTCTACTTCCACTATTTGCCTCAATTGCACTAACAAGATACTTAAATAGAATCCATGAAATGGTGTATTTATGTATCATTTGCTAGATAAAACAAATATTTAGCATTAACAAAAACATTGGTTTTCTGCTCTAGTATTTGGATACCAGCTGGGTACGGCCAGACTGGGCGAGCGAGCGACTAAAAAATAAAATAGATCTAATTGGTTGTAATGAGAGGTGGCCAGACTGGAGCGACCGAGCGCGCGCGCTCGAGCCGGAACAGTATAGTTTACAGGCGCTAGGCAATATTATTGTATGTTGGTTCATTGAGTGCTGGGAAAACTTCTCAATTTGACATGATATCTAACTTTTTTATTATTACTATCGATAGGTTTAGCACATTCGCTACTAACGGCCCAATTTAATTGGTAAGATCATAAACCATATATACGAGCGAGTGATTAGCAGATAGCTCTCGATAGTTGTTGACGAGGAGGCAAAGGTTCGAATCTTGGCTCAGTGAACTGAGGGTGGTTTTTGACAAGTGATTTATTGTTGTGGTTTTCCCGTCCTCTATCCGCGCTAAGGGCGATTCTTATTTGTAAAGGCCTACTTTGATTATAATATTGAAGATTTTAACATGTCAATTATATGTATATATATATATAGAGAGAGAGAGAAAGAGGAAGAGAGAGAGGGAGAGAGAGAAGAAGATGGGAAAACCACAACAATTAATCACTTGTCAAACACCACCCTCAGTTCACTGAACCAAGATTCGAACCTTTGCCTCCTCGTCAACAACTATCGAGAGATATCTGCTAATCACGCGCTCGCTCGCCATTGGAGATTTAAAAAGTGGGCGTGGTTCGCGCTTAGAATGTATGTGTGTTAATGTACACGTGGCGTTTGTTCAGGTATAGATAAAAGGCGGGAAATGTTTGAGTTAGAAGCTGTGTTTAGCGATTGATCCCACATATCAAGGGAGAACAGTAAGGTTATATACGTTGGAATAGCGAGAATGTTTTGTGTTTTGGATCAAGCTTTAAGATCTCGTAGCACATTCAAACCCAAAAGGATATATTAAATAGTTTTGTTTTAAAACTAGACCGATTACACTTTATTTGATTCAAATAAATTATGCTGTTTTCGGTAATAAGTTTCATATAATGGTCGCCAATTGATAGTATGTATCTTACCGTACCTATTTTAAAGTGAGAAAGCTCGCTTAAGACTGTGATGATAATTACTATACTGCGTGGAGGAATCTAGGTTAGAAGTTTTCGATCCAAATCTGTTAAAAATTCTTATTTTATTTTAAAGTTATGGTAATAATTCAGTATTTTGATATAACACCCCCCTCATACCCACCCCCCAAAGTCGTACCTATTTCTATTTATCTTTTGAAATGTATTATTACTGTACACTCTTCGGCTGTCAAACGATCTATGGCAGGGTTAGCAACCTTTTTCAGCCTCGACCAACATTTAACTTATCAAAATTAATATACAGGGTAACCCATAGTTTCTCCACCCTACTTTGGATTCTTTTGTTTTAGTCAATACATCAAATATTTATTTCTTAAATTCAACCTGTTTCTCAAATACTTTTGTCCCCAACCTTCTAGAAAAATAATAATAGAATAAATGAAATGTATTTTAATATTAATCTATTTGTTTTTCCAACAATATTACCAACTATGAGCCATCGAGGTAATTTTGATCACACTCAAATTTTGATATAGTTGATAGAGCTTAGAACACTTTAAGATCGATAGTTAATGAGGATGTAGTTTTCTTACGTGATCGACTGAAAATTGTGACAAGATTGACAGGTCGATTCGCGATCTACCAGTTGCCGACCCCTGGTCTAAGGGTGTCACTTTCTCAATAGTTTGGTGTGCCGATAATGGGGGCAGATCAGGGTTCGAATTCCAGTCGTGAGTACTGAGGGTGGTTTTTTCATAAATTGTTTTCTAAAATCCCTCCACGCAAATTCGGTTACGCTTCCACTAAATTCAACCTTCCTCATACATAACACATCAGCGTAATTAGTAGGTATGTATACAACCCGAACAGGCGTAAAGACGGTGACTACAAATATATATATATATTATTATTGAAATAAATAATAGCTAGTAATTATTTGTGTTAGGAAAGAGAGTTCTCACTATCAAACCATCGAATTATATTAGCCTTTATTATTATTATTATTTTATTAACTCATGGGTTAGTGTCAGCGCTGGTATTACGTAAGATACTTCGGTACTAAATACAAAATACTTTTCGTTGTTTTATTTTATTACTGAGACGTGGTCGGAGGTATTAGACACTGATTGACATTGCCGCGTGGTGTAATACTGGTAGAATTGGTAGAATTAAGTCGATTACCAAGCAGTTCAAAGGACCTTAGTGACGTAAACTGGTGGCTGTTCATATAAGCTAAACAAATTGATATATTTTCATTTAAAAAAAAAGTCTAAATAAACAGTTTCTATAAAATAAAGACTCTAAGCCTTGAAAATTGATCATTAAAGATTAAAACTACTATTTTAAAATGAAGTGTTTTTTTTTACTGCTCATAATGAAAAGATTCTCGTTAAAACGTCTATCAAACGGATAAGTGCTTCAACTAGAGAAAGTGCTCTGGAGAGTATGCATATCAAAACAAGAAACAGCTCGTGAATAAATAAACGACCAAGTGTTTGATCGTGATAAATATAATTCTCAGGACCTTTCTAAACTCTGTTGCCTGGTGCACTTCCTGGGCCCGATGACGTCATGAAGACACACACGTCTATCACCGTCCGTCCGTCCATCCCGGGCCCTCATTACCTCCCAACCACCCTGGAGGGACCAAGCTCAGCGTTGTTAAGACCGTGAACGAGTAATCGCCTGGTTTAAAACAAACATTGTCATTATACGAGATCTTTCCTAAATTACACCGTCTTGTCTGATCGTAAAAGTGACGAAACTCAAGGGTGAGAGTGTTTACTATATAATACCTATCAATTATTTGTAAAGTAACTTTCTTTTTTTTTTTTATTAAACGTGTCNTTACTAAACGTGTCTTTCGGTGAACAAACTATCCTCGATACATCCTCGGGCCAGAGTCTTTAAGACATTGCGTCATCATTTCCCCCCACCGCGACCAAGTTGTAAGAATGATCTTTTTTAGCACCGCGTCTTACTACCCATTCGGGTTATACGCTTATGTACACTTATTACGCTAATGGTCTTAGGGATGAGGAAGGTTATGTTTATAGGAAGTGTATCCACATATGCGTGGAAGGAGAGTGGAAAATATATATATATATATTTAAACCTCCTTTAATACGCCCGACAGAGATTCGAACCTCGATCTAATAGTCACCGGCAGTCTAGTCTACTGCGAGAATAGCGCCTTAGACCATGCGGCCACCGAAGCTGGTATAAGCATTTAAATTACGCTAATGGGTTGGACGTGAGAAAGGTAGGGCTTTGAGTAAATGTACCCGCATTTGCATGGAGACTGGTTGGCGAGTCATTTAGGGAGGAAACCCTCTCATTACATCCGGACGAGATTCAAACCACCGACTTTCTCGTCATCGTAAAACCAGACAAAACAAGACAGACGCCTTCGTCTTCGTGTCCAGCGGTGTGGGTCACCGCATTATCATATCCTCTATGTGTTTTGTCGCCTCGTCGCTTGTCACCGTCCGGCCTATCCGCTTATTTACACTGGTGGGGCCGAGGATGAGGGAGACTTACAGGGATATAGCCTAGAGGGAGGGTGAGAAACCATTTAGGAAAAACACAACAGAGTATCGAGACTCAAACCCTTCATCTCCCCGTCACCGTAATACCGCACCACACAACACCTTCGACCGCGTGCCCACCGATGCGTTTGTTTGGATTACCAAGATTAGCATAATTTTTCAGATTTTAATGTTTTCTGTCTAGGACTATTTGATAATCGTATTACACATTACCACTGTTCAATTTAACTGATATTTTAAAAATGTGTTTGCCGGGGTTTTATAAGAACACAACTTACAAAGTGACTTAACCTTTACCAGTAGACATTTAGTCGAACCATCGATTTAAGGTGGGGATGTAGGGGACGCTAGAAAAATCCAGTGTTTTTTGCAGTTTTTACAGCAAAATTGTTTCGTCCAAAATAAATAAAAATATTGCTTCAGTACAAACATAGAGTATAATTTTATCCACATGGTGACAACAACATTTCTTGAATATTTGTCAGGAGTATAGAGGCATTAGATGACAACACTTTTTTTAAATTGAGAGAAAAAGTTGTCATTAAATTCCAGGGCACCCTCGACAGATATTCAAGTATTGTTGATATCACCATGTGAAGAAAATTATTCTCTATGTTTGTACTGGAGCAATATTTGATTTCTTTTGACCAGAACATTTTTTTGCTGTAAAAACAGCAAAAACACTGACCTTTTGAACCTTTGACCTTACGAACTGTATCTGAGCTATCACGACCTTTACTAAATATCTTTCTAGGTATTCGTACGTCATTGTATGTGTTCCGCATCTCTCGTGTTTGACAAATAATGTCAATTTTGAGTTTTGACATTTAGAAGCTAAATATAATGTACTTGTGTTATTTTTATACTACCTATCAAAAATGTTCTTGAAGTTGCAAAACTTTTAGGTTAACTATTAGGACGACTCCATACGACTCGGAATCGAACCATGGTATCCGTGGAGCCTTATTTGACTCAGTATTGATGGAGCCAGGGGGGGGGGGGCACTGTCCCCCCCATTAAAATAGTTTGCCTCATCCCTGAAATAAATGTTTTCCCTATTTGTTTATATAGCTCTCATCCTATATTCTCGAATCTGAAGCTGAAATTAAATAAAGGAAATTTACAAAGTTTGGTCAAAATTCACATAAAGCCTATTGATTTGAAAACTATAATAAGTTGGGGAATAATATTACCTTTTCCCAAGCTTGAAATTTTGTAGAATAACTCAGGATCTGTTAAAAATGTGATAAAAGGAAATCTTGTAAGGTGTAGCTTATGCAGCACTAATAACTGGCTCTTAACACCAACTGCCGAGAGTTGTACTAAAACGGACTTTTTTTAGTTTCTGTTTGATACCTTTATCTTCAATTAAATACGTATATTTCAAAATGTCTCCCTCCCGTGTGTCTTACACCTTTCACTCCCAAAATAGTGTCAGTTTTGGAAAGCACGAAGCGAGCAGTCTAACCCGTGGCCTACACTAGTGTCAGAAATTATTAATTTGTGGGAATCGGGTGAAATACGCAGTGAACTCCATTTACCATTAAAAAAAACTCAAAATTGTTTCTAAAGACATCAAATTTTCAAAAGAATTGACCGGAGGAGGACTTCTCCAAGTGGCTTATTAGGGGCATTCAACTTTCAAAAACCCGCCTCGGTGGCCGCATGTTGTAAGGCGTCACTCTAGTAATAGGCTGGACTGCCGATGACGGGGAGATCGAGATTCAAATCCCGGTCGGGTCTACTGAGGGTGATTTTCCCTGCATGGTTTTCCACTCTCCCTCCACACAAATGCGGGTGCATATTATCTAAATTACATTTTCCTCATCCCTTATTAGCGTAATTAATACACAGGCGTATAGCTCGAATGGGTAGTCAGACGCGATGCTAAGGGTGAGGAGGGTGGGGGTAAATTGAAGAAAAAACTGTGTATAACTAGAAGGGGGTTTGCCCCCTTAAACCCGCTTGAGTTTAAATTTTAGGGCTAAATGACTCACCATGACATGAGAAAGGTTCCACCGCCACTGATTAGACTACGTGTGTGATAGCTTTAAAATACAGTAGCCCCATGGCTTTTTTGGTTCTGAGTGACAGCTCACAGCTGAGAGCTGACGGCTTTGTAAAGTTACCATACCAAATTATGTATCCCTACGCCGAACCATATGATCTGCAAAAACATGTGTTTAGCAGCTGTCACTTCTGACAGTCAAAATTTAGGTATATACCTAACTGTTGACTGTCAGAAGTCAGCTGTGAACTGTCAGTCAGCACCAAAGAAGCCACGGGGCTACTGTACATGTTACCACCGATGTTGTAATAATGTCGCCGAGAGTGAGCTCACGTCGGATCCAAGCAAAATTGTGTCTGCCACCAAAGCGGTACTGTTCACAGCGTGAAATTACCCAAGAGCCTCCAAACAAACACACATAGACACTCTTCCGACAAATTCATCAGAGTAATGTCCCTCGTCAGTTCAAGCATGCACGGTTCCCTCCTCTAACTGTCGCACAGCAGACAGCTTTGCGGTGGTTTATAAAGAAAGTGTTACGCTCGAGGGAATGTTTTGTCGGGATGTCTCATCTCACTAGGTTGATACATGTATGTTAAGAGTTGCATAACATTACCATCCATTACTGTATGCTCATCACGATATATCCTACTGAACTAGCTTCGTAATGTGGTCTAGACTACCGTATCTCGCTGACCTATTTATCTTACAACAAGTACTGACTGTACTTCGCCCAATACACCAAGAGCATTAATTATATTCCCATTGAAGTCAGTCCGCTGATTTGGTTTTTTTAATGAGTTCAGTTTTATGCTTAAAGGCATTGTGCTTGATCAGTCCTACTTCATGTGAGATCAATAGTAATTATTATCTTTGATGGCTTCACTTCGGCTTTCTGGGCTAAATAGAATAATTAAACACACATCTGTTCCGAAGATTAATCATTTAGTTTGTACTTTCTCGTGACTCCTAGGAGGGAAAAGGTGTTGTGATCAACAAGGCCCAGATTTTGGTGACGTATCTTTTTTTTTTTTTTGTACCTCACGGACAATGCTTATGTGTACATAAAATCTGTTCATGATCCTATAATTGTAGAAATATGTATTTTATAGGTACATTTTTTAATCTGTTTTTGGTCATTTTGGAATTTTAGGTCATATTTTATTAGTTTGCATAATTTCTTAGTCACATTTGAGCATTTTTAGTCATTTTTGAGTGTTTTTAAGGCAACCAATTTGAATAAGTATACATATTTTTAAATAATATCGATGTTTTATAAATGCACAAATATTCAAACATAAATGTTTCCAGCCCACAGTTGTCGTAACTAGAAGAACTTTGTATCCTCTTTGCTTGGTTGGTTGTAAAATACACATTCCTGATGACACACTGTAACAGCGCTGGAAAGGGTTGCGTTGGGAGGGGGTAGCTATTACTTCTGGAGCTGATATTTGTGAATCAATGTTACATTTAACACAAAGCAAAAGTTTAGTTGTAAAATAAATTTCGTTGCATTTTACATTTGTAAAGTGGATGCTTGATTTAGTCGTGTGCATTTATTACGAGATTTTGTTCATTTTTAATTTTTTTGTAAATTTGAATTAACTTTTTATTATTCCTCAGATCATTTTTTTAACATTTTTAGGTCATCAAAATCCGGACCCTGTGTTCACTAAAAAAAAAAATCTAGCTCTAGATTTTAATGGATGTTGACATTTCATGAGTCTCTAAACTAAAAAAAAATTATTTTTTTTTGAAGCTATCTCTGTGATTGTATCCCGGCCAAAACCATTTTACCGGTTGGGATAAAATTTGGTACCTAGGGTTTTCATATGAAGACTTTATTAGAATTAGATATCAACCCTAAAATTAAGGGTAGTTTATATATTTCCGTGAAAATTACTTTGAGGGTAATTTACATATAAGTAAATTTCCAATTTGGATCATATCTCCGCAGCTATTTGAGATACTAAATAACTTAACATTGTAAAAATGTAGAACTATTAAAAATAAAAATATTTTGTTCGAAATATGTTTCATAAAACCAATAGTTTCTGAGCTATAAGCAGATAGGTGTATTTATATTTAAAGATGTCTTTGAAATAGGGAATTGATTCTTATGCTCTTTGGTGGACAGAGATGTTCCACTTTACTGAATGTTTATGTAACAGTGTATAATATTTAATGTATGCTCTTTGGAAGAAATTGATGCTCATTTTCCCAGTATGTTTATGCAACAATGTATATTATTTTGTTTCACATTATCTTACAAGTCTTAAGTAAATGTCTGTATTTTTAGGTAAAGAAGCGAGAAAGTATACATTTTCACACATGAGTCATAGAACAATAATTCACTTTCACCAACAAACGCTTATTATCCACTTAATAATCACAGTAATCAACATTATTACTATTACTATTACAAATCACTTGTGGATATAAATAAATAGGAAATGATATTATTGCAAAATAAGAATTGATCCAGTTCTAAGGTTCCGTTCATTTTCGTCACCTTCGTATTTTATTGTAGAACTAACCAATAAAAGATGAATGTGTAAGTAGTTAGTTTATAATTTTGCACTAATTATTATTTAAATCCCAAACTCCCACATTGTTGGGCACGCGGACTAAATGTCAGGCTCATCTATTTGAATCAGCCGATGATAGCGAGGTCGGGGTGCGAATCTAGGCTGGGTTAACTGAAACACGTTTTACATAAATAATTTCTCATTCTACCTACACGCAAATGCAAGTACGTTTTCTTTAAATTTTACCTTTATCATACACTGACCCACTAACGTATCTAAATGCGTACATATCGGACGGGTAGTAAGACTTTGGGGGGGGGGGAGTGAAAATAAACATTCCCATGTTCTCAATGTTATACTTTTATTACTATCAAATATAGCTAATTTTTACTTTGCTAAGTCCGTTGATAAAAAAAACTCATGTGTGTCCGTAAGGATGCGTTACGTTTTTGACCATGTTTTAGCACTGAATTGTAAGTTCATACAAGGTTGGGATAAGAGTAAACTATGAATTTATCTTGGTTAAACATTTGTGTATATTTCTAAATATTTCAACTTGAAAATAATAATAATTAGGATGTGTTATAAGTTGGTAGGTTGTTCCACCTAAACAGTATCTCCATTTTCCTCCTATTAACTAATTTTGGCTTAGCTTGGCAAAAAAAATTGTAAATCGATGCTTGTTCACAGGTGGTACGTTGACAATAACATCCGTTGGTTCTTCGTCAGCTCTACAGTGTCTGGGTTCGCGTCCCTGCTGTGCCTGGCCTTGACCGCAGCTGCCCTGGCGGTGTCTTACGAGAGCCTTGACAACTATCACCAGAGAACGTTCCTGCCGGACCAGTCCGTGGCTGCAGCGCCAAACCCTCGTGGTGTGGAACTAAACCCACCCTCACACCCAAGATATGATCTACCCCAGAGACAAAGCAAGGACCCGCTGGCGTTTGAGACCACTCAAAACATCGACCAAGCCTCAGAGGAAGGTGTAGCTTTTGAAACGTTTCACACTGACGTTTCAGCGAAACTGATCACAAGCAAAGATTCGAATGGCAGCGCGACAGACGAGATAATAGAGAACAAGCCAATGCGTCTGAGAAGGAGGGCTCAGTCTGATAGCAACGATGGTTCTAAGCCTGATAAGGACGTGAACGTTGATGACACTAGTCAAGAGAGAAAGTCTGGGGAGAAAGTAGAGTTTTACTTGCGTCCTTGGAGTCCTTTCGATACACATACCGGCCAAGATTCGGGCGAACAAGGACCCTTCAGGGGAGAGAGGAAAGAAACCAGGACGATGGTGATGATTAACATCTTAGTGGCCTCGACATTGGAGCTACTCTGGTCCATCTTCTCGGCCAAGATCGCTTGGAAAGGGATGAAGAACGGTTACCCGGATGAAGTCATCAACCATCCGGACAGACAAAGGAAGAAGAACAGACCTCCTGTGGAAGGTGACGCGTTCCCTCAGACAAAGAAGAACAAGACTGAACCGATGAAAGATGTCAACGGTAAACCCGATATACTCTGTAACCACAAGAGGAGTTCTAGCAAGGATAAGGGTGGTAGAAAGATCAGGAGTGATGTGATCGGTGAAAGCACAGTGTCAGGACCAAACAGTGTCCAGGTGGAAGGACCTCGCCTGCCGATGGAGGAGAGTACGATGGAGTATCAGGAAAGGGTGCGTAGGTTCTTGGAATCAAACCAGAAACACAGTTTAACCCTGAGTGTCCGAGATATGTGATGAAGACCTTTAAGGCAGAGTGGTTCCCAACCATTATTTGTTCCGCATGAAGAAACAGTGAGGTGCAGACTGCAAAAGTGAGTGACTGAGTGAAAGTCGAGAAAATTCCAGTCGAGCTAGTCTCTCCTTGGTCAATGCTTGGTCATTCTGTGTCGGCGATGATGACACACGTGGGAGGCGGGGGAGGTGTATATAGGTCTGATGTGATTTTCTCACAAAATAATATGAATCTGTTTGACCCACGAATGAACCAAAGTAAACTTTTAATATGAATTAATTAAAAACAAAAATTAGTAGCGCGTCTTACGACCCGTTAGGATTATAATCTTATGTACTAATTACGCTAATGGTTTTAGGGATTAGGAAGGCTATATTTAGAGGAAGTGTACCCGAATTTTCGTGGAGAGATAGTGGAAAACCATTTTAGGAAAACCAACCTCAAGACACCGGCACGAGATTCGAACCTCGATCTACCCGTGGTCGGCAGTCTTGTCTACTGCGAGAGTAGCGCGTTAGACCAAGTGGCCACCGAAGTGGGTCAAAAACGAAATTTATTCTCGGCAAAAATATCGGTATCTACAAGACCACGGAGCGGTGCGGGCTGGGAAACGCTTGTCCGAGGGGACAATATGCTGTGATTAATACAAAGAGGACAAACCATTTTTACAATTAAAAGTGGTACAGTCATTATCAATAAAACAAGAAAGGACGATTAATATCTCAATTAGTGTTCGTAGAGTTCAAAATCAACTAAGCGGGATGAAGTTAAATATGTGTTCAATCTGTGAGAAATAATTCGAAGTCTTTCAGCCAATTTCGAATTTTTTTTAAAAATGTAAAGGTAATAAGAACAGCAAAGTTGTGAATGTGTATTACATTATATTAAGTTTATTAGCTTAAAAATCTGTATTGTAACTTTCTTAGAATAATATATGTATTTGAAAATCATATCTTATGTACAGTATGTTCAATATCTAACGGTTATTGCCAATGTTTAAATGATATGTCAAATAACAGTGAACGCCTATCGTCCACGAACGTAATTTGTGTATCCTTTATATTTTAACCATTAATTTATGTTTATCACGAACTGATACTTCATGGTTATCCACAGGCTCAGCCCTGATAGCTGAATCAAATTCAATTAAGTGAAAAATGACAATAAAGACACGGGAGTCGAACCCGGGGACTTTGGCTTTATTTGCAAAGCCTAAGGTACCGGGTTCTATTCCCGCGTCCAAGTTGTCATTTATTACTTGATTGAATTTAATATGTGTATCTTGGCATGTCATTTATGAAGAGCTCTTTATATGATACACTTTTATTTATTATTAAGAATTCATTATCATTATATTCAACTGTTTCCAGCCTGTGGCCTGCTCAGGCCTTCATCTACCTCTTTCTTTCCGTCATTATTCCTTCTTTCTTTGCTTCAATTATTCTCCTCTCACTCGCTGAGCCATTGTCAGTTATACTGTGCTTACATATAATCTAAAAAAATAAAGAAAAGATGAGGGATTAGTGTTGTAAGCACTGCGTCTTACTACCCGTTCGGGTTATACGCCCATGTACTAATTACACGAATGGGTTAGGGATTATGAAGGCTTAGTTTAGTGGAAATGCACCCGCATTCGCGAGGAGGGATAGTGGGGAAAACCATTTAGGGAAGTCACCCTCAGTGCAACCGACCGGTATCGAACCCCGTTTTCCTGAGTCTAGTGAAACACGAGGGTAACGCGTTAGACAACCGAAGAGGAGGAGGGAGGGGGTAAAGTAAATTTTCCCGCCATTTGTCAGGAATATAAGTGAGGGCTTAAAAAAAAAAAACAATTTTAGTGAATCTGATTTGGATCATAGAAAAACTTCCGGTTTGAAAAATGTATACCCAAAAAGTGTGTTATTAAAGTAATGACAAAAATAACCTCTCGTAATGGCCTTGCCGTGTTAAGAAATTTAAAACTGTACGTGTACTTGGAACAGTGACAGCGGAAGAGTACGTCTTTGCTAGAATAATTGTAATACACACACAGAACTAATATTATTTCAATCCTACTTTGATGTAAAACTAAATAAGGAGTTAACAAGATGTTATTGCTTGATAACTTACACTCAGTCCCGGTAATGCCGGAACACGTTAGAAAGTGTGTCATTTAAATGAAAAAAAAAAGGAATTTCTCGATGAGGGGTTTGGTGGTCAATCAAATTTTAATTCACTGTCACTCTTAATGAAGGACGTTACTTTTCTTTGTAGCGGAGCAGTCCGAAGCTCTTTACTCGGCGAGAATAGATCGTTCGGTAGCCAATTAATAAAACGAGTCGGACTGGTTTGATTTGATTTTATTGCAATCGATAGTTTGATTGCTTACGTTGATAGGTTGATTTAGATCTAACAATTATTAAGTAAAGGTCGATTTTAAATAGTTAGCACACTTATGTAATTTATTTATTTCTCTCGACGCTAATTACCAACAATTTTAACTTGGAGGGTAATTACCAAAAAAAAAAAAAAGCAATTACAAATAAAAAAA